>SJYA01012966.1:0-15816 GCA_006410615.1 Neotragus moschatus
GGGACATTTCTCCCTTCACGCCCCACCCTCACTTTACTGACTGTCTTCTGAGCCCTGGGCTAAATGTCAGAGGTCAGGCAGGAGGAGTAGGCTGTCTCCCCGGCCCTCGGGACACGCAGTTGAGGAAGAGGAATATTGTTCAGTGGCTCAGTCGTGTCCGACTCTTTGCGACCCCGTGGACTGCAGCACGCCAGGCCTCCCTGTCCATCACCAACTCCTGGAGTTTGAGCAAGTGCTCAAACTCATGTCCATCGAGTCGGTGATGCCATCCAACCATCTATCATCCTCAGTCACCCCTTCTCCCACCTTCAATCTTTCACAACATCAGGGTCTTTTCAAATGAGTCACTTCTTCTCATCGGGTGGCCAGAGTATTGGAGTTTAAGCTTCAGCATCACTCCTTCCAGTGAATATTTAGGACTGATTTCCTTTAGGATAGACTGGTTGGATCTCCTTGCAGTCCAAGGGACTCTCAAGAGTCTTCTACAACACCACAGTTCAAAGGCATCAATTCTTCAGTGCTCAGCTTTCTTTATAGTCCAACTCTCCCATCCATATATGACACTGGAAAAACAATATCTTTGACTAGACGGACCTTTGTCTGCAAAGTAACATCTCTACTTTTTAACATGCTGTCCCTTTTCTAAATCCAGCTTGAACATCTGGAAGTTCATGGTCCACGTACTGCTGAAGCCTGGCCTGGAGAATTCTGAGCATTACTTTGCATGAGTGCAATTGTGTGGTAAAACAAACCTCAAGCATTCTTTGGCATTGCCTTTCTTTGGAATTGGAATGAAAACTGACCTTTTCCAGTCCCGTGGCCACTGCTGAGTTTTCCAAATTTGCTGGCATATTGAGTGCAGCATTTTCACAGTATCATCATTTAGGATTTGAAATAGCTCCACTGGAATTCCATCACCTCTACTAGCTTTGTTTGTAGTGATGCTTTCTAAGGCTCTCTTGACTTCACATTCCAGGATGTCTGGTTCTAGGTGAGTGATCACACCATCATGGTTATCTGGGTCACTGAGATCTTTTTTGTACAGCTCTTCTGTGTGTTCTTGCCACCTCTTCTTAATATCTTCTGCTTCTGTTAGGTCCATACCATTTCTGTCCTTTATTGAGCCCATCTTCACATGAAATGTTCCCTTGGTATCTCTGATTTTCTTGAAGAGATCTCTAGTCTTTCCCATTCTATTGTTTTCCTCTATTTCTTTGCATTGATTGCTGAAGAAGGCTTTCTTATCTCTCCTTACTATTCTTTAAGATGGGTATATCTTTGCTTTTCTCCTTTGCCTTTCATTTCTCTTCTTTTCTCAGCTATTTGTAAGCCCTCCCCAGACAGCCATTTTGCTTTTTTGCATTTCTTTTTCTTCAGGATGGTCTTGATCACTGACTCCTGTGCAATGTCATGAACCTCCATCCGTATTTCTTCAGGCACTCTATCAGGTCTAATCCCTTGAATCTATTTGTCGCTTCCACTGTATAACTGTAAGGGATTTGATTGCGGTCATACCTGAATGGCCTATCGGTTTTCCCTCCTTTCTTCAATTTGAGTCTGAATTTTGCAGAAAGGAGCTCATCATGACCTGGGCCACAGTCAGCTCCTGGTCTTGTTTTTGACAACTGTATAGAGCTTCTCCATCTTCGACTACAAAGAATATAATCAATCTGATTTCAGTATTGGTCATCTGGTGATGTCCATGTGTAGAGTCGTCTCTTGTGTTGTTGGAAGAGGGTGTTTGCTGTGACCAGCGAGTTGTCTTGGCAAAACTCTTTTAGCCTTTGCCCTGCTTCGTTCTGTCCTCCAAGGCCAAACTTGCCTGTTACCCCAGGTATCGCTTGACTTCCTGCTTTTGCACTCCAGTCCCCTATAATGAAAAGGACGTCTTTTTTGGGTGTTAGTTCTAGAAGGTCTTGTTGGTCTTCATAGAACCGTTCAACTTCAGCGTCTTCAGCGTTACTGGTTGGGGCATAGACTTGGATATTGAATGGTTTCCCTTGGAAACAAACAGCTCATTCTCTCATTTTTGAGATTATACCCAAGGACTGCATTTCGGACTCTCTTGTTGACTGTGAGGGCTACTCCATTTCTTCTAAGGGATTCTTGCCCATAGTGGTAGATATAATGGTCATGTGAGTTAAATTCATACTCAAAGTAAATGTCTGCTCAGAAAGGAACTGACGGGGCTCCAGGGTGTGGTCAGCCATTCTGGTCCAGCCACCTTGGGCCTCACCTGGGTCTGGGAGTGCCTCCTCGGAGCAGGTGGAACCAAGTCCTGGGGAGATGCGAGTGGGGTCAGGGGTTGAGAAACAACCTGCCCTGGGGGTGACCTTAGCGGGGCTGTGTGGTAGGCAGGGTGGGCCCCAGACTGGCAGCATGCAAGGCTGTAAAACAAACCTCAATAAATTGAAACGGGCATATTGCAGTAGAGGGAAGCCAGGAATGAATGACAGAGAGGACTTTGGTAAATTCACAAATGTGTGAGAATTAAAGACACCTTCTAAATAACCAACAATTTAAAGAAGAAATCCAAAAAGAGATTAGGAGATATTTTGAGATGAATGAAAGTTAAGGTTTCACACACCCAAATTTATGGGATGCAGCCAGAGCAGTGCTTAAAAGGAAAATTATTTAAGCACCTATATTTTAAAAAGAGGGTAGATCTCATGCCAATGACCTAACGTCACCTCAGGACACACTGGATAAAGAAAATGAGACCCAACCTAGCAGAAGGATGGAAACACTAAAGATTAGAACAGAGATAAGAGGGATAGACGAAAGGAAAGCTATAGAGAGAATCCTCAAAACCAGAAGCTGGCTCCTTGAAAGGATGAACAGAATTGACAAGACTTTAGCTTGTCGGAGAGAAGACTCAAGTTAATAAAATGAAGAATAAAAGAGGGCTTGACTGCCAACCTCGCAGAGATAAAAAGGATTTTAGGAAAATACTGTGAGAAACACTGTGGAATGATTAGATACCTGGGATGAAATGATCAAATGCTTTAAAGACAAAACTGCCAAAGCTGATTCAAGAAGAACTAGAAAATGTCAATAGAACTGGAAGAAGTAAAGAAATTAATAAATTTAAAAAACCCTCACAGAGTAAAGCCCAGGCCCACATGGCTTCACTGGCAATTTTTACCCAACATTTACAGAGGAGCTAACTCTAGTCTTTCACAAACTTCCAAGAAATAAAAGCGGAAGGGACACTTCCCGCTCTGTGAGGACAGAATCAGGCTGACGCCAAGACCACACAAAAGCGCCTCAAGGAGCCCACGGAGCAGTGTCATGAGTCTAGACTCAAACTTTAACAGACAATGGCAAACGGAGCCCAGCAGTGCACACAAAGGGCTACACATCATCCCTGAACTGCAACTGGATTTGTCCCCAGAATGCAACGTGGGTCTAGCAACAAAATTCAGTTAATGTAACAAACCACATCACTATAATGAAGGCCAAAACCTCCATCCTTATTTCAATCAGCCCAGAAAAAAGCATTTGACAGTACTCAACTCCCCTTCGCGAGAAAGCACTCAGCCATCTAGGAACAGAGAGGAATCCATCAACCTGATAAAGGGCACCCGTGCAAACCCACAGCAACCGTCAGGCCTTGCCCTTGATGATGAACGGGAGGGAGGTGCTCACGGCCCCGGCTTGTGTCCAGTCTCATCCTGGCAGCGTCAGTCGAGATGATTCGACGAGATAACGGGGGGGGGGGGGGCAGCATGNTACTCAACTCCCCTTCGCGAGAAAGCACTCAGCCATCTAGGAACAGAGAGGAACCCATCAACCTGATAAAGGGCACCCGTGCAAACCCACAGCGACCGTCAGGCCTTGCCCTTGATGATGAACGAGAGGAAGGTGCTCACGGCCCCGGCTTGTGTCCAGTCTCATCCTGGCAGCGTCAGTGGAGATGATTCGACGAGATAACGGGGGGTGGGGGTGGGGGGCAGCATGCAGATCAGGAAAGAAGGCTATTTGTACATGACACGATCTCACACACAGAAAACCCTAAGGGACTCACACCTCCCGCCCCGCAAAAAACACCTAAAAAACTATTAGCACTAAAAAGTGAGGTCAGCTATGGTTTTTCCAGTAGTCATTTAGGGATGTGAGAGTTGGACCATAAAGAAAACTAAGAGCCAAAGAATTGATGCTTTCAAATTGTAGTGCTGGAGAAGACTCTTGAGAGTCCTTTGGACTGCAAGGAGATCCAACCAGTCCGTCTTAAAGGAAGTCAGTCCTGAATAGTCATTGGAAGAACTGATGCTGAAGCTGATACTCCAATACTGTGGCCACCTGATTCGAAGAAGTGACTCACTGGAAAAGACTCTGATGCTGGGAAAGATTGAGGGCAGGAGGAGAAGGGGACGACAGAGGATGAGATGGTTGGACGGCATCACCGACTTGATGGACATGAGTTTAAGCAAGCTCCAGGAGACAGTGAAGGACAGGAAAGCATGGCGTGCTGCAGACCATGGGGTCACAAAGAGTCGGACACGACTTTGCACCTGAACAGATGAGCTCAGCAAAGTGGTACGGCACACGGTCAGCACGCAGAAGTCAGTGGTATTTATGTTCCATAGCAGTGAGTGGCGTCAGCAAAGATAACCAGATGTTCTGGAGGGAATTTGCCCCCAGAGGGTGGGCAAGGCTTGCCCTCTGAAACAATGCTTGGGGCCACCAGCCACCAGGCACATCCAGGCCAGACTCCAGCAAGGTGCCGCTGCACACTCCCTGGAGGGCTGTCGTCAGAAAGACAGAGGGGAGCTGGGCGGGCCGGAGGAGCCGGAGTTCACACATGCTGCTGGTGGGGGTGTGGAATCAGTGCAGCCTGGCGTTTCCTCCACCGGCTGTAGACGGGTCCTGTGCGCAGTGCCAGTCCTAAGGCACTGTCAAGCGTGAGGAGAGTGTCCTCAGCAAAGGGAGGGACCCTCAGAGCAGCCCTGCTCATCACATCCAAAGAGGGGAGGCTGCCCCGCTGGCCCTCAGCTGATGAGCCGACAGGTGTGGCCCCTCCGAACAACGGGACAGTATCAGGCAATAGTGAAACGAGGTGCCGAGACATGCCGCGATGCGGTTGTGCCTTAAAAGCGTGTGCTAAGGGGAGGGAGCCTGTCACAGAGGACCCTGCATCGTGCCATTCCATCTAGTTACAGGGTCCAGAACTGGCAGAAAGGCAGGAACTGGAAGCAAGTTGGTGCCTTCCCGGCTCTGGGTGTGGGGAGTCAGGGGTGATGGTGTGGGTTTCTTTTGGGAGTGGTGAACAGATTCTAAAGTTTTGGTGATGGTCGCGCAGCTGTGAATGTACTTAGAGCCTCTGAGTCGTCCACTCAGCTGGGTGAGGGGTGTGTGAGCTGTCGCTCAGGACAGCTGCGGTTGGGGGCGGGCGTTGACCATTGCACCTGTCACGGCAATAGTTGGTGGGGTCTTAGGATTAAGCGAATTCTCAGGGAAATATTTGAGGCGTTATTTTTTAAGAGGTAAAATTGACTGCGCTGGATAACAGAAATCTAGATGGCTCCAGGTTTCGGGTTTTCTCAACAGTCACAAAGAGCATGTCCTGAACGGACCGGGTTCCTTGTCATCCGCTCGTCAAAGCCTGGGGGACGAGGGCTCCCCAGTGGGAGGGCCCCACCTGAGCCACCTTCCTGGAAGCCTGCGTTGTCCTCCGCCCCGGGCCCCAGGAGCTGGCCCTCTCAGCATCCGCGCAAGGCTAATACTGAGCCTCCTCCGCCCCGAGCTCCGCAGCTCCTTCCTGCCTGCACGTGCCTCCCTCCCAGGCTCAGGGGACCCTCGCTGCCATGCCTGGGCTGACCGGCCTTCCCTGTGCCTCCGCGTGCTAAGCTCACTCCTGCCACACGGTCTTGGCACGAGCTGCCCCTCCACCCGCCCCGCTTCCAGGGAGTGGCCTGTCTGAGCTCCCATTGACTGTTTTAGTTCCAGCGGAGCTGATAAGTCTCTCTGCTCACTGGCTCCATCCACAGGTGCGTGAGTCACCCCACGAGGGTGCTGACTCCACAGCCCCTGGAAGGTCCCCTGGCACACAACAGGCGTCTAACAAGTGTATTTTGNGGCCTGTCTGAGCTCCCATTGACTGTTTTAGTTCCAGCGGAGCTGATAAGTCTCTCTGCTCACTGGCTCCATCCACAGGTGCGTGAGTCACCCCACGAGGGTGCTGACTCCACAGCCCCTGGAAGGTCCCCTGGCACACAACAGGCGTCTAACAAGTGTATTTTGAGTAAGTGAATAAAAGGAAAGAAGCAGTGGGTTTTGATGAGCAGGGTCTGTGGAGCCCTGCCTTTCCAACTGGCGTGTGCCCACCGTGACCTGGGGAAGTTACTGAAATGCAGACTTGGGTCCATCTGGGATGGGAGGGTCTCAGATTCTGGGTTTCTAGCAAGCCCCTAGTTGCCGGTCTGGGGCTCTCACCTAGGCCCCGGGGTCGCAGACAAGGGCCTGGGGGTCCATCGGGGCCCCGGGTGGCTTTCCAGCCCGCTGCTGCCTTCCTTGCTGGCCAAGAGCTTGAACCCTTGTGTGTAAGTCGTCATTCTGGGGGTGGAGGCAGCTGCTGGTGAACTTCACTGATGCTGGTCGTTTGCTTTCTGGATCCTTGGTTGCAGGCCAAAGAGGAGAGAATAGTTGAGCTGGAAATGGAGAATGCCCTTCTTCACCTGAAACTGGCAGAGGTACTATGACGTGTCTCGGGGTTGGGACAGAGTATGTCTGGTGTGTGCTGACTCAGCGTCCAGATTTGTTTCAGGCTCTGCAAAGAGAGCGCTGAGATGCTCTTCCCGCAGCAAGGGCCCTTTAAAGTATCTTATGCTGAACCATCTGTAGGTCTGACTTCCTGTTATCTCTGTGCTCATGAATATTTGAAGGGAAGGGAAGTGAAACTGCTCAGTCGTGTCCGACTCTTTGCGACCCCATGGACTGTAGCCAACCGAGCTCCTCCGTCCATGGGATTTTCCAGGCAAGAATACTGGAGTGGGTTGCCATTTCCTTCTCCATGAATATTTAGGGGGTAATAAATTAACAAGGTGCCTGTGCTTTTAAAGCCAGCTTTATAGAGGACTCACTCAGGTACCAGACGTTCACTCGGGTGAAACGTATGGTCTGGTGTTCAGTAAGCTCACGGCTACAATCCCACCACGGCAGTCAGCTGTGGGCCTCTCCCTTCGGCCCCAAAGACGAACCTGTGTGTGATTCGACCCACGTCATCTGCCTCCCTCGCCAGAGCCAGAAAAAGAGGCAGGGCTCAGAGCAGAGCCGCCCACCTTGTCTCGCAGAGCTGCCCTTCACTTTGACAAACGGGAGCGCTGGGGGACCCTGCTTTGCTTATTCCTACGTGACTGGCCGTGGCCGCCTTCGGTCAGCTGAAAAGTGGCCCCCAGAGATGTCCATTTCCCCCTAATTCCAGACGCTGTGGACGTGACCTTGACCAGGGATAAGACCTCTGCAGACGGGATTGAATTTGGGGTGGGGTCGACCCTGGGTTATCTGGGGGCCTCGGTGCCTTCCTGCGAGTCCGTGTAGGATGGAGGCAGCAGTGATGAGGACGAAGAAGGGAAATGCTTAAGACTCGAGCAGGGGCCCGCGACATCAGGACCAGTGGAGGGGGCGGGCCCCCGAGCCTCGGCGGGCACGTGGCTCTGCCCTGGGTCGTGAAAGTCTGGCCTCAGGACGGAAGAGGAAACACTCACGCAGCCCAGCCTCCCAGCTTGTGGTGCGTTGTTACAGCGGCAACAGGAAACCAACACACCCCCATTGAATCACTCCCACTCCCTGGAGGGCCCCCCTGAGCATCCCCGGGGGAAGCAAGCTTCAGGCTCCCAACTCCCCACAGATAACCCTGTTTCACTGAAAAAATGTAGTCACGCTAAAACTGCCTGTTAATTTAGGGCTGGTCACACTAGCTTTAAACAAAGCGCGTACTGATGTATTAGCTCACCTTCAAGTCTGTGATTTTCTGGGGCTTCTGAGCACACTTGTATGGCTTCTCTCGGCCATCCGCTGGCCTGAGCTGATGGAAGGCGGCAGGCACCCTGAGCTCATTCTGTGGCATTTCCCCAGCCTCACTGTCCTGGACTCAGGCTGCCCCAGAAGGTCACCCTGCCTGGAATCCCTCATGGCCATGGCTGCTCACACCTGAGAATAAACTCCCAGCTCGGGTTTGGGGTTTCCACGTGTCTCTGCACTATCAGCGCAGGTTGTTGTCCTGTGGCCGCTCGGTCGTGTCCGACTCCTTGTGACCCCATGGACTGCAGCACGCCAGGCCTCCCTGTCTATCACCAACTCCCGGAGCTTGCTCAAACTCTTGTCCATCAAGTCAGTGATGCCATCCAGCCATCTCATCCTCAGCCGCCCCTTCTCCTCCCACCTTCAGCCTTTCCCAGCATCAGAGTCTTTTCCAGTGAGTCAGTTCTTCCCATCAGGTGGCCAAAGTGTTGGAGTTTCAGCTTCAGCATCAGTCCTTGCAGTGAATATTCAGGACTGATTTCCTTTAGGATGGAGTGGCTGGATCTCCCTGCAGCCCAAGGGACCCTCAAGAGTCTTCTCCAGCACCCCAGTNTTTCCAGTGAGTCAGTTCTTCCCATCAGGTGGCCAAAGTGTTGGAGTTTCAGCTTCAGCATCAGTCCTTGCAGTGAATATTCAGGACTGATTTCCTTTAGGATGGAGTGGCTGGATCTCCCTGCAGCCCAAGGGACCCTCAAGAGTCTTCTCCAGCACCCCAGTCCGTTTCACCAGTGGGAGAGCTTCAGAAGGCCAACCATTTTCCCAATCTGTCACTGAGACATTTTCTTCTTTTGCTTGTTTTACATGTAAGATCATTAGATATAGAATGTCAGAGCCTGTAAAATTTCGAGCATTTATAAGTCCCTCTATTCTTTTCTGAGAATTGACAGAAAAATCTCAGTCTCTGCGGCCCACATCCCACATACCCTCACGGCATCCGACACCGTTGGCTCAGCCCCGGCCTCGGTGGGAGCAGACTGTGTGCGTCTGCGCCGGTGTGTCCAGCACTCAAGGACCCTGCCACGAGACGGTGTTCTCATTTTCAGCCCCTGCCGTGCAGGCCGGACAGCTGCCGTCCGGAGGGGAGGACTGCGGCCCTCCCGGGGCTAACACTCACTCCTGTGTTCACGTCACAGCTCCCTGAACGAGCCCGTGCCCTTTGCCCGAGGGGCCCTGTGTGTTCTGTGGATCTTCCAGCCTGACTCCCAGTTCCCTCCCTCTCCCTGGGGCTCGCCCTCCCTGAGAAACATCCGAGGCCTCCTCCCCCTTCCCCAGGCTCTGCCCCTCCAGCGGCTCCCAAGTGGCCCCCGTCCTGGCGGCGGCGCTGGCCTCTGGTCTCAGTGGGGCTCCTCCCCTCCAGGGCCTGACACTTGTGTCACTGAGCCCCCTGGCACCCTGGGCAGGGCTGCCCTTCCTGTGAGACCCCACCCCCTGGGCAGTTCACCTCTGCCCAGAGCTCAGCATCTGGTCCCGCCCTCACTCGGTCCCTGCCCCGCCTCCGGGGTCCGTGTGCCCTCTTCCAAGCACACGCCTCGGGGCCTCTGTCCTGGCGCCCCCTGCAGCTGGCATTACCTCTGGTGTCCCCTGCGCCCCTGCCCAGAGGCCGGCATCCCACCAGCCGGGTGCGGGCCCCAGCACACACTCTCCGGACAGGACGGGCCTGTGTCCTCACCCGGGTGCCCCACTGGACCCCCGGCTGTCCCCTCTGCCCTCTTCCCACCCCTGGGAGACGAGCAGCGGCTCCCGCTGATGAAGTGAGCATGCACCCACCTCTCGTGTGGCTTCTGAGCTGCATGTCTGTGTCCCGGGCACGTGATAGAGCGGGGTCATGGGTGGTTTACCCACGCGTTCTCACTGCGCGGGGACGTGTGCTTGCTGTTCTGCAGAGAAACTGCAGCGTCCGCTGGCTCGTGAGGACCTAGTGTGAGAGCGCAAACACCTAGAGAAACCCTATGGGAGTCAAATGGAACGAAGGAAAACCCAAGCTGTTGGCTGTCCCCGGGGCCCCGCCGCACCTCCCTGCCAGCGGCTCAGGCCAGAGCCTGGGTTTCTGTCCCATCCTGAGAGTTTGACTCATCGCCGTTCCCACAGTTATGCTCTGACGTCCAGACCACAAGGGCCCGTCATCCGCAGTCTGAGCGCCTTGTCCCCTTCCCCGCTGTCCTCCCCGCAGGCACCAGCTTGAGCTTTCAGAACGTGTGCCTGGGCTGCAAGTCCTCTTCGACATGCCACCACCTGTGGCTCCTCCGGGAGTTGCCCTGCGGGCCCCTCCCCCGCTGCGGGCCTCTGGGCCCCCCGCCTGCTGTGCCCCCAGCCGTGGGCTGCTCCCCTCACCCCAGCACCTTCCCAACGCTGCTCCCGCCGCGCCCGCCCTGCCCCTGAAGCAGCGCTGACCTGGGCCCTGCTCGACCAGCCTGGTCCTTGCAAGCTTGTTTTGGTGGCCAGTGCCACCATTTCATGGCAAATCCATGGGGGAACAATGGGAACAGTGACAGGCTTTGTTTTCTTGGGCTCCAAAATCACAGTGACTGCAGCCATAAAATTAAAAGATGCTTGCTCCTTGAAGAAAAGCAATGACAAACCTCAACAGTGTATTAAAAAGCAGAGACGTTACTTTGCCTACAAAGGTCCATCTAGTCAAGGCTATGGTTTTTCCAGTAGTCATGTATGGATGTGAGAGTTGGACTGTAAAAAAAGCTGAGCGCCGAAGAATTGATTCCTTCAAACTGGTTTTGGAGAAGACTCTTGAGAGTCCCTTGGACTGCAAGGAGATCCAACCAGTCCGTCCTAAAAGAGATCAGTCCTGGATATTCATTGGAAGGATTGATGCTGAAGCTGAAGCTCTAATACTTTGGCCACCTGATTCGAAGAGCTGACTCATTTGAAAAGACCCTGATGCTGCCAAAGACTGAGGGCAGGAGGAGAAGGGGATGACAGAGGATGAGATGGTTGGATAGCATCACTGACTCAATGAGTCAGTGGTGGGTATGAGTACACTCTGGGAGTTGGTGATGGACAGGGAAGCCTGGAATGCTGCGTCCATGGGGTCGACTGAGCGACTAAACTGATGCCCTGTGGCCCCTGAGCTTGCCCTTGGCCTGGGCGGTGGCTCCTGGCGGGCAGATGGGCACCCTGTGGACAGTCAGGAAGTGTCTGCGTCAGAGAAGAGGCCCCTGTGTCTGCCCCAACGCTCTAAGTTGTCTTTTCTTCTCTTCTGGGCCACAGTCCTGGGAAGTGACTGGAAGGGACCGCAGGGCAGAGACGCATACGCTTCTCGGGGAGCAGATGCCCTGGGGAGGACACTCTGTCTCCGCCCTGACCCGGCTCTGCCGCGCCGCCCAGGTGAGGACTCCCTGGGGTCCGTCTTCGCTCACGGGAGGAGTGTTTGTGTTCAGTCGGGAGAGTGGCTATTTTCTGGGGAATCGTGTAAGTCGTCTGGCTCGAAACAGACGTGCTGTGCGTTCACTTTCCCTCTTCACTTGAGCATGTTGGAGAAGGAGACGGCACCCCACTCCAGTGTTCCTGCCTGGAGATTCCCAGGGACGGGGGAGCCTGGTGGGCGGCCGTCTCTGGGGTCGCACAGAGTCAGACACGACTGACGTGACTCAGCAGCAGCAGCAACAGCAGCAGCAGCAGCAGCAGCAGCAGCNCCCAGCACACACTCTCCGGACAGGACGGGCCTGTGTCCTCACCCGGGTGCCCCACTGGACCCCCGGCTGTCCCCTCTGCCCTCTTCCCACCCCTGGGAGACGAGCAGCGGCTCCCGCTGATGAAGTGAGCATGCACCCACCTCTCGTGTGGCTTCTGAGCTGCATGTCTGTGTCCCGGGCACGTGATAGAGCGGGGTCATGGGTGGTTTACCCACGCGTTCTCACTGCGCGGGGACGTGTGCTTGCTGTTCTGCAGAGAAACTGCAGCGTCCGCTGGCTCGTGAGGACCTAGTGTGAGAGCGCAAACACCTAGAGAAACCCTATGGGAGTCAAACGGAACGAAGGAAAACCCAAGCTGCTGGCTGTCCCCGGGGCCCCGCCGCACCTCCCTGCCAGCGGCTCAGGCCAGAGCCTGGGTTTCTGTCCCATCCTGAGAGTTTGACTCATCGCCGTTCCCACAGTTATGCTCTGACGTCCAGACCACAAGGGCCCGTCATCCGCAGTCTGAGCGCCTTGTCCCCTTCCCCGCTGTCCTCCCCGCAGGCACCAGCTTGAGCTTTCAGAACGTGTGCCTGGGCTGCAAGTCCTCTTCGACATGCCACCACCTGTGGCTCCTCCGGGAGTTGCCCTGCGGGCCCCTCCCCCGCTGCGGGCCTCTGGGCCCCCCGCCTGCTGTGCCCCCAGCCGTGGGCTGCTCCCCTCACCCCAGCACCTTCCCAACGCTGCTCCCGCCGCGCCCGCCCTGCCCCTGAAGCAGCGCTGACCTGGGCCCTGCTCGACCAGCCTGGTCCTTGCAAGCTTGTTTTGGTGGCCAGTGCCACCATTTCATGGCAAATCCATGGGGGAACAATGGGAACAGTGACAGGCTTTGTTTTCTTGGGCTCCAAAATCACAGTGACTGCAGCCATAAAATTAAAAGATGCTTGCTCCTTGAAGAAAAGCAATGACAAACCTCAACAGTGTATTAAAAAGCAGAGACGTTACTTTGCCTACAAAGGTCCATCTAGTCAAGGCTATGGTTTTTCCAGTAGTCATGTATGGATGTGAGAGTTGGACTGTAAAAAAAGCTGAGCGCCGAAGAATTGATTCCTTCAAACTGGTTTTGGAGAAGACTCTTGAGAGTCCCTTGGACTGCAAGGAGATCCAACCAGTCCGTCCTAAAAGAGATCAGTCCTGGATATTCATTGGAAGGATTGATGCTGAAGCTGAAGCTCTAATACTTTGGCCACCTGATTCGAAGAGCTGACTCATTTGAAAAGACCCTGATGCTGCCAAAGACTGAGGGCAGGAGGAGAAGGGGATGACAGAGGATGAGATGGTTGGATAGCATCACTGACTCAATGAGTCAGTGGTGGGTATGAGTACACTCTGGGAGTTGGTGATGGACAGGGAAGCCTGGAATGCTGCGTCCATGGGGTCGACTGAGCGACTAAACTGATGCCCTGTGGCCCCTGAGCTTGCCCTTGGCCTGGGCGGTGGCTCCTGGCGGGCAGATGGGCACCCTGTGGACAGTCAGGAAGTGTCTGCGTCAGAGAAGAGGCCCCTGTGTCTGCCCCAACGCTCTAAGTTGTCTTTTCTTCTCTTCTGGGCCACAGTCCTGGGAAGTGACTGGAAGGGACTGCAGGGCAGAGACGCATGCGCTTCTCGGGGAGCAGATGCCCTGGGGAGGACACTCTGTCTCCGCCCTGACCCGGCTCTGCCGCGCCGCCCAGGTGAGGACTCCCTGGGGTCCGTCTTCGCTCACGGGAGGAGTGTTTGTGTTCAGTCGGGAGAGTGGCTATTTTCTGGGGAATCGTGTAAGTCGTCTGGCTCGAAACAGACGTGCTGTGCGTTCACTTTCCCTCTTCACTTGCGCATGTTGGAGAAGGAGACGGCACCCCACTCCAGTGTTCCTGCCTGGAGATTCCCAGGGACGGGGGAGCCTGGTGGGCGGCCGTCTCTGGGGTCGCACAGAGTCAGACACGACTGACGTGACTCAGCAGCAGCAGCAACAACAGCAGCAGCAGCAGCAGCAGCAGCGTTTACGTTATGGGAGTTTAGTTGGCTGACAATGTCGAGTTAGTCTCTGCTGTACAGAGAAGTGGTTCACTCACACGTGCACGCTCAGGTTTCTAGATCTTCTCTTCCATTGTGATTAACCACGGTGGATCTAGTCTTTTTAAAATAACTCTCTGTTTATTTCTGTCTGCTGTTTGGCCTTTTCTCCAGTTGTGGGAAGTAGGCCCTCCCCGACTAGAGACTATGGGAGCCTCTGGGCCTCCCCACCAGCAGCTCACGCCGGAGTCCTCATTGCAGCGGCTTCTCTTGCTGCGGACGCATGCTCTAGGGCGCACCAGCCTCAGGAGCTGCAGCTCCTGGGCTCCGCAGTTGCCGTTCCCGGACTCTAGAGCACAGCTCAGCAGTTGTGGCTCACGGACGCTGCTGCCCTGCAACGTGCGGGGCTCTCCCCGAGCAGGCATCAAGCGCTTGTCTCCTGCACTGGAAGGTGGACTCTCTGCCACTGAGCCACCAGGGAAGCCTGAGGGTCTACTCCCATGGAGTTACGAGAAGCCTTCATTTTAGTAAGCAAGGCCCCGCAGGGTGTCATGTGTGGACTTTCCATTACAGGTGACTCCCATTTTCACAGTCATAGCGGAGGCAGTCCACTGTGGGCATTCTGCTTTCCGAAACTAAGTAGGAAGCTAAACCTCAGCATGATGAGCCCTGTGCAGAGACGGGAGGCAACGCGTCTTGGCTGCGAGGTGAAGTGCTGCGTTCCCCTGGTTGTGGAATTTCGTACCTCACAGTTGCTCTCACCTACACTTCACGTCAAATGTTACAAAACTGGCTCGTACGCACCTGCTTAAATGGCGTTAGGACGCAGATTATCCAAGGGAGCACCTCCTTTAAAAGCTCGTGGCTCCTGGCAGGAGCTGGGGGCGCGGAGGCACACAGTCCACCGGCAGTGCCTAAGGCGGGCGCCTCTTGAGTGTTTTCCACCTTTGTTACAAACAGCGTGGCCTGGGTAAAGCTCAGAAGGAAAAAAGATCATCATGGCAACAATAGAAGCACCATCTGTTAAGAGGATTAACTTGCCCTTGGGGTGGCTCTCCGCCCCCCCCCTGCCCCCCACAACCCAGCATGAATTGCATTCATTTATTTAGAATGGGTTTGTATGGAATTAATTCTTCATTCTCTTCCAGCTGGGTAAAATTAGTCCATCCTTCAATGAAGTATATAACTTTATCTGTGTTCCATAAAGTAAAAATAATTTAATTCAATTTAGTTTTGATGTTCTATGAAAATGTTTGCTAAACACACTGAAACGGTCTCCACTTGATAGCCAGAAAAGGCTTAACGAAAGGGACAAAGAACGTGTGTTTCAGTTCAGCTGGGGCTCCATGAGTTACGTGTTTGGTGCTGAGGAGCGGCACCTCCGTTCTTTCATCTCATGGACCGGTCTTCGAGCCAACATACCTCCAAGTTATTTCAGGAGGAAAGAACACACTTTACGTGGAGGATGCTGTTTAGTGGGGCTGTTGCATTGTTCCCAGAGCTCTGGAATCCAGTGTTTGTGTGCCTGGAATTCCGCTGCGCACATTGATAACCCAGGCGGGCATTGTTCTCCTGCCTGGGGAGTAGATTAGAGCTTTATTCCTGGGAGGGGAGCCCCACATCACAGGAAGTCAACAGCAGGTGGAAAAACGTTGTGGGCGAGCTCTCCACCAGGCCACGGGCTGTGCTTCCTATGGAAGCTGGCGAGAGACCTGATTTTCTTAAGTACTTCAGCTGTGTAAGTGTGTAAAGCCACCCAGGCTGCTTTGTGAAGTGCAGACCCCAGGTCTGGGCTCAGTGCTGGGAGGGAGCGGGGGCGTGTCTGTGTGCCTGGCGAGCCTGCCTGGGTCTGGGGCTGAGGGCGTCGGCTTGAACAGATCTGGGTTGTGATCAGCCATGTGTGGACGTGCTGGGGCAGGCTGGGTCCCACCCTGTGGAGGTCCGGTGTGTGTGCTGTGACCAGCAGCAGCCATGCCCGTCAGGTTAGTCGTGTGGGTCCTTGTTTTGCAGAAGCTGAAACGAGAGATGGAGGCGCTTCAGTCCTCTTCTCGGGGGCTTCTCCAGAGTTACTGGGAGGAGCATCGGGACTGTCTTTCTGAGATAGTGCAGGCCG
>SJYA01012968.1:0-11250 GCA_006410615.1 Neotragus moschatus
ATTAAGACACTTACTCCTTGGAAGAAAAGCTAAGACAAACCTAGACAGCGTATTAAAAAGCTGAGACAATACTTTGCTGACAAAATTCTGTATAGTCAAAGCTCTGGTTTCTCCAGTGTCCATGTACAGATGTGAGAGTTGATCCATAAAGAAGGCTGAATGCCAAAGAATCGATGCTTTTGAACTGTAATGCTGGAAAAGACTCTTGAGAGTCCCTTGGACAGCAAGGAGATTATACCAGTCAATCATAATGGAAATCAACCCTGAATATTTATTGGAAGGACTGATGCTGAAGCTGAAGCTCCAATACTTTGGTCACCCGATGCAAAGAGCAGGCTCATTGGAAAAGACTCTGAATCTGGGAAAGATTGAAGGCAGGAGGAGAAGGTGACAACAGAGGATGAGATGGTTGGATGGCATTGCTGACGCAATGGACATGAATTTGAGCAAGCTCTAGGAGATAGTACGGGATAGGGAAGCTTGGTGTGCTTCAGTCTATGGGGTCACAAAGAGTTGGACATGGCTGAAGAGCAGCTAAACTATTTCCAAAATCATTTCTTTACCATTTACTTCCACCCATACTTTTTACAAAAAGCCATGTTATCAAATATGGGCACAGATCGTTGAGCAAAGATTCTGGTTCACCCACTCACAGTAAACAACTGTTGTCAAGATGCAGACACCAAGCCAAGGATCACAGTTCTTAGTCCTCTTGCCTCAAGTGGTATATCATGTGAATGGTTCTTACCTGGCAGAATGATATATGTCATTTCCAGTCATGCTGCTT
The DNA here is from genome assembly GCA_006410615.1 of Neotragus moschatus. Taxonomy (NCBI): domain Eukaryota; kingdom Metazoa; phylum Chordata; class Mammalia; order Artiodactyla; family Bovidae; genus Neotragus; species Neotragus moschatus. Next base: position 788 of record SJYA01012968.1, read on the forward strand.
GAGAAGCAAATATGCCCACTCCATCCTCTCACTCTCCATTTGCCACTGTAGCCAGAGGGCTATGCAACCCTAAGAGAAGGCTGAGCCACATAAGGAAGGCAGCTTCAGTCCCTGGATCACCATGAGGAGAACAGTCCACCGGTCAGGAACACCAGCACTGAACTGTTAGGCAAGCAAAATATGAACTTATTTGCAAAATCACAGAAGGGTGTAACACCTGCAAGTATTACACTAATAAATGTACTGAAATACATACCACACAATGAGAATCAGAAAATGAAAAGATCAAGCCAAAAGGAAAATGTGTAAAGCCAAAATTTTATGTTAGTACACAAAAATACGTGCCTAAGATTGGCAGTGTTTCCATCAGATGTACACAGGCCAGAATAAGATGTATCTGACTTGAAGAGATTCTCAGTGGGGTCCTCATAAAGGGAAGCCTATAATGTAATGGACAACTAGAAAATTGATTAAAATACAGGTTCTAGAGTCCAGAAGTCTGGCTTCCATTACCGGCTTTGCAAGGTACTAGCTTACTTAGGCAGGTTAACTAACATTTCAAAGTTTCCATTTTCTGAACTATAAAGTGAGGATAAGGGTATTCCACAGGATTGTTGTGAAAATGAAATAAAAATAAGCCATGTAAAATGCTTGAAAAAGTTCACTCCACATAGTGCTACATGCATGTTCTAAATAAAGCTGAGGCCATCATCCTTATAAAGCCATCATCCTATATTTAAGAAAATACTATTTTTTAATCATAAGATTGGCTATTAGAAATGATAATGAGTTCACATCTCTGAAGTATTAAAGAAACCTAGATCCTGACATCTCCTGACACCTGGGAAAGATTAGGAGCAAGGTGCCAATCAGATGTCATAGGTCAGAGCTGCTCTCTGGCATGTTAGAAGCAGATTCTGCTCCACACCCCATGTACATGTGGCAGGGTTCCAGACTTCACCTTCTTGTAGATAAGGCTTCTAATGCTCAGCTCCTGGCTTACTGAGGATTAACCTGGATAGAATTGGCCTCTACCTCACAAACAGTGGGGCCTGAAAATGAGTGGAATTAATGATCACAATGACTAATCTTAACAAGGTCAGTCAACTAACCTTCAAGAGCAAGAATTTAAATTCCTTTAATAATGCAGTTAATTTGCCCACTAAAATAAGAAAACTACATAAATGTATTATTTTTGAAATGGGCTGAATGTTATGTCTCCCCAAATTCACATGTTGAAAGCATAACCTGCAAGGTGATGGTACAGGAGGTGGGGCCTTTGGGAAGTAATTGTATCATGCAGGCAGAACCCTCACGAATGGGATAGGCCCTTACAAAAAGAGACCCTAGAGAGATCCCTTACCCCTTCAAGTGTGTGGTTACAGCAAAAACACCTCTGTTTATGAATCAGAAAGTGAACCCTCAGCAGGCACCAAATCTGCCCACATCTTCCTCTCTGACTCCCCAGCCTCCAGAACTGTGAGAAATGAATTTCTGTGTTGCTATAAGCCACTGTGGCTAAGGTATTTGTTACAGCAGCCCAAATTGACTAAGACAGTTTCCTAATCCTTTCATTAGTGTTTTGAGTTTGAATTATTCTTCCTTCTAAGGAAAAGTAAGTAGTTGTCTGATGACATCCAGCTATGTACCAGAGATGGAGGAGATATCCATCTCTAAGACACATGGTCCCTTTCCATTGAGGTGTCCCTAATTTGAACCTCTCCTACCTCTCAGCTTTGAAGGATTAGACAATGAAAACTATACACATACACACACATGCAAAAAGTCCAAAGTCCAAGTCACCTGTCATCCCTCAGGATGTGATTTTCTTCATCATTTAACTGTCTTCCCCTGAAGAACAAATTATGCTACCCTGAAATGAATGCTAATCTTTTAGTCCACAGGGAAAAGGCAATAGTCAAATATCCGCTCATCACAATGAGCTTAAATGAAGCAGGATTTAAGCTGCTTTCATGTGGACAACCCATGATCTTTATTAGTGTTTACTTTGCATAATTACCTCAGGGAACTATGATAAGCCCAGAGCTGTTTCTGAGTCTTGCATTCATTGTATGTTGCTTTGCCCAAGGAGATAAATATAAATTAGAGGATTCTGCCAAGCTCCCTAGATTCCTGAATTATCCACCGCAGAGAAGTGTAGCATCCTGGAACCCTTTGGGTATCTGAGAACACACTCTGAGCCAAAGGAGAAATATACAGATCATTTCTCTGCCTCAGAGAAAAATAGAAAGTTGCCGAGGGGGTAGTATGACAGTAAGTATTTACACAGATTTGTTTTCCCAAAGCTAATCTAGAGGACTCTGAACAGTGTCCTTAGTAGAGCTGTAACTTGGAATGACCATAACCAAGAAAAGCTGTGGAAAAAAACAGGTTTATCTTAGAGAGTATGGCCGAGGCATTGCCACAAATTCTCCTCTGGGAAAGTCACAGGGAATGAGAGATGGTTTGAAGAGCTGAGAGACACAGGAAATAGAAGAAGGGCCCAGTAGAGTGAGGCAGTGTGAGGAGACAACAGACACAAGTGTATGGTCAGGTTGCTCATGATGGTTGTTTTCTCTCTATACAGCTCCTGCTTGACTAGTGTCTGCTCTACCTACACTCTCCTCACCCGACTAACCTTATGCACACTTTCCCCAGGCCCGAGCTAATGACTGATCTAACTTCAGCCACTGTGACAGCTTATCAAAGGGGTAGTGAGGGGCAAGCTCCTCTACTGGTTTCTCTGGTAACTGGTGAGGCCCTATAATCATAACCTCCCCTTACCCCTGAAAGTGAAGACATCTGCCACACATGGCAGAGCGTCACTCCAGGACCTTGCTTAGAACACGTAAGATTCCCCCATCCATTAAGTCATCAATGTCTCTGTCACTGACTCCAGGCTCTTTCTTTGGTCTTGAAGCTGTGCAAAAACAAGATATATGATGTTGCCCCCAAATAAAGAGAAGCCCCAAGTAAATGCCTACTTGGTCCATCCACGATTGTGGATATGAGGATATATGGATATTAAAGAGATATCAAGTGAGACTTTCAGCAAAGAAGAGCTTTGTCACCTGAAACCACACCTCCCTTTCTACAGAGCAATCAATCACTCCTCAAGCAAAGGAAGTGTTGGCGCCCTTGTTTCTGTGCACCCAAGGAGAAAGAAGTTGGTCTCTAGGAAGAAAAAAAATAATAAATATGCATTCATTTTATGCCTTGGAGAACTTTAATTCTAGAAGTTCTGGCAGAAGTTCAACCATAGGATTCCAAGTAAAAGATACGTCGCAGAAAATAAGGGTGTCTTTGATTGCAAACAATCTCTCATCAATAAAACAGAGCTACCCTACTGAATCCCTGTTTTACTTTCTAATAGGAAAGTATAATTGAAACCTATGAGGTTTGGAGCAGCTGGAAAAGTATAAAAGGTCATCTAAACCAGTGGTTTTCTTAGTCAGTGGAGCATCAGGGTGCCAGGAGAGAAGCAACAACTACCTTGCCTTATAACTGAGGAATGTCACTCACAGAGGTTAAGGGATAGACCGAATTTGCCGTAAATGAGATAGTGCCACAACTTGGGTTTCTTGTCTGACACTCCACCTACCATGTCACCTGCTTATCATGTCTTATATGATTGCTTCTTTCATATTTTTTTTTTCTTCAGAGCTCTTTTTATTAAGATTTTCTGAAATTCTCAGGCTAAAAAGCATAGCTCAGACTGTACACACTTAAGAGTAAATTGGACTAGGCATGTCCTATAACCATAAGCTTCCATTAGGAAGTTTTGGAATCACCTTTACTACATTCAACAGAACAACAACAAAAATCAACGAGAAAATTCCAAGATCTAGATTCTCAGAAGAATCTTCTCAAGCTTAATTTTCAGGCTATTTCACATTTTGGTAGGATTAATTGCCATACATGTGACTTGAGGTGACTGTTGCTCAAAGCCAGTTCCTCCATTACTGAAGTTGTTATCAGCATTTTGGAATTAGAGAATAAGGCCATATCTTCAAGAACTTCCTGGGAGGCACAAAACATTAATCCATCAACATGCAATAATGCTTTTTGGTGTATTAGTGTACCATCTTAGCTAATTGTTATGAATCAAAAGGAATGGAGAAAAAATACTGGTAACTTTAAGAATAAAGTAAATGGAAGAATATATAGAAATATATATCATTTTATGCATGAAAGAGTTGAACAAAAAGAGTGAGAGAAGGCTTGAATACAAGGAGGGTGGATGTTAGGTACGAACTTAGGTAAGATGCTGAAAAAGATTCAAGCTGATTTCTAAACCCCACCACAGACAGGCCCCATTGTGAGCCAGGAAAGCTCACAGATATGCTACAAAAAAATAACCACAGAGACTTTTCTAAATCAGATGGATGCATCTTAGGCACACAGTGGATGCAAACTAACCACAGGGGCTTCTCCATCTACAGCACATGGTGCCCTTGATGCACAGCTGTGTCCTCAAGAGACCTTAGGCAGCTGGAGGCCAAACTGAATTATGGGAAAGACATGAACCATAGAGACTGTTGTTATGTAACTAGCAACTGTCAATCAAATCTGTCAGTCCATGCCCACTTAGATGAATACATAATAACTCTGCCTGGAGAACTCTGTATATCATCATTGTAACACCAGTGCCTCTCTTGACTTGGCCCACCTCTCCCTTGAGGTATTCTTTCTGTTCTTTTTTATTTTTATTTTTTTACTTTACAATACTGTATTGGTTTTGCCATACATCAACATGAATCTGCCACAGGTGTACACGTGTTCCCAATCCTGAATCTTTCTGTTCTTTTTTAATAAGTTTGTTTTCGCCATGGGTAAGACCTCAGATTCCTTGTGTATTCACCAAGAACCAAGGCCCACAAGGGAGGGTCTTCTTCAACTCTCCCCAAATCTTGTAACTTGGAGAGACATAAACCCTACAAGTAAGAGCTGGAACTGACCTGGACACTTTGAGGATTCTGGGTGCTTAAAAACAAAAGCCCAAGTAGAAGATCCATGAGCAGAAAAGAGAGACTAGAGAGAGGGCAAAAAGTTTTACTAATGACCATGCTTACCCAGGGTCAGGCTTGCCTCATTCTATTTCCAAGACTTAATACAGGGATTGCTAGAACTAATCACTAGGTTTCCCAGGCGGCACTAGTGGTAAAGAACCCACTTGACAATGCAGGATAAATAAGAGACACAGGTTTAATCCCTGGGTCTGGAAGATCCCCTGGAGAAGGAAACAGCAACCCACTCCAGTATCCATAGACAGAGGATCCACAGCCCCACAGAGGAACCTGGTGGGCTACAGTCCTTAGGGTCACAAAGAGTCAGACACAACTAAAGCAGTCTAGCACACACACACTAGAACCAAAAACAATAGTGACATTTCTTTTTAAAATGTAGTTTTATATATATATATATAATTATCTGATTTGCTAGCCAATATTTCTTTTCTTATATTTTTTTCTGTGTCTGCATATGTAACATTATAAATGACTTTGGGAATAATCTTCAATTCCATCTATTCAACTATTTGCATCTCCTCACTACAGCCTGCTGAAATACTCACATAATATTCAGACTGATTTTTGGCTGCCCTTATGATATCCACAACTATAGAAGCAGTCAGAGTGATATAGACAACAGTGTCATCATACCTTTCTGGGTGGTTTCACATTTGCAGTCTTTGGATATAAGACTCAAAACATGTCTGTGCCCCTTGTGTAAACAGTGAGTCCAAGGCTTTGCTGAGGATATAGGTTCCTTCTGACAGCTTCTTCATTCTTTATTTTTTCCTGTTTTAAATCATTCAAAAATCTTTGTACCCACATCTCTTTTTTTTCCCCCCTTTAGGTATCTCTCCTTTTTTTTTTTTTTTTCACTTAACCATGCAAATTGTTTTCAGATATTCTTTGAGTGATGTTAACAGCATAAATTAAGGTTGAATTATATGGCATTTTAAAAGCCATTTTGAAGGTTAAAAATAGCTTTTGTTGTGTTTCTTTATGACTTTGAATGCTCCGCAAAGAAACCTCCCAGGGCCTCCACCCCCACACCCCTACAGTGCCTCATATTTGGGAGCAGTAGTCAGAATCAAATTCTGTGCTTTCCTATTGAGAAATGACCTTTGCAACTCTGTCGTTATCTTGTTGGATCAACCACTATAATTAGCATCCACTCTGCAGCACACCACCCTCCTCTCACAAATGTATGTCCTAAAATAATTCTCTATTGTTTACATTGTTTTGAATACCAACATTTATTAGCACATTGTCTATGAATCACTCAATTTAAATGCACCCCCCAATTCATAATCTTATGATAAAAGATATTGTTCAAAATTTTAAAGACATGATGAAGAAGAATATTAACTGAAACTCCTGTGTTTGCTTGCCAATTAAAGAAAAATCTTTCATTTAAGAAAGGGTAAGATAAATGGTAGTGTTATGATTTTTCACAAGACTAGAATGCTGCAATTTGCTTGAGCAAATTTGCTTCTGTCACTCAAGTATATGCTCCTTGGTTTTTGTCTCATCACAACAAAGATTTGGAGTGACGCCCCCTCGGTGTGTCACAGCTCTCGGGTCTTAGACAGACCGTGTTATAGCTCTCAGGTCTTGAACGGGCTGTGTTATAGCTCTTAGACAAATCAGTGTTACAGCTCAGTGTTACAGTTCCATTTTATTTAGAAGATAGCAGGAAAATCCATCTTCGAGGCGTGAGGGCATGTCGATCCAAAGATGAGAAGAGTGCCCCAGCATTCTAGGGAGAGAAAGAGAGAGAGAGAGCTAGCTTTGGCTCCTCTTTTTATATCTTTTTTTCCCCCCTGGGCCTGTCCTATGTAAATTGGGCCAGCCAGGAGTGTTGTTTGTTTTACCTGAGGTCCTCACTCGGGTCCTTGGACCTTCCTTTGTTCTATTTTTGAGGGCTTTTCTCTTCCTTATCTTTTAGCCACCGCCATTCTCGACTCTTTTTCCCTATTCTAACTACCTAACACTTTTAAAAGCCTACCTTGTATGAAGGCTTACTTTAGAAAAGCAAAATTTCACTAACTTAACAGACTCGTTAGCCCACAGAGATATAATTACATATTCTCTCCCTTAACTTATAAGGTCTTTGAGGTCCCAGGTTGCTACAGCAGAGCACCAGAGAGCTGTACATTTGAAAATGAGATCTGGTTTGATGTCTTCTGATTTGGCTTTCATTTCCAACCACAGTAGCCCAGTTTAAACCAATGAAGCTGATGCCAGGGGTTCTATTTGGGTAAAAATCTGGAACAGTCTATTTTGACTCTAATACTTACTTGATCTGGCATTTAAAATCCTTTGTATCCATTCAAAAGCAAATTGCTTAAAATTTCTACTGTAGACCTGCCATAGTTTGAGTAAAGACCTCAAGAAGAATGTAAGTTAATAACAGATATGAATCCTTTTTAGAACTAGGCATAACTCCTCTGAACCTAAAGAAATGTTGCAGTGCATTGTACGTTCCTATACACCAGTTCACCAAAGTAGTTCTCCTGCTTTCTGGAAACAAAACAACTGTTCATCAACCCCCTTACCCCAGGCAAAGACAGAAAGGCTAGTTTCAGCTGGATGATGTGATTCAGGTGTCTTTGTGCCCACAGAGCTCAACCGAACAAGGAGTTAATGAAATTTCACTTTTTATGAAAGGAATCTCAGGATGGGGGAATCGTTTACTTTTTAGTTACTGAAGTCTATAAAGTCCCAGAAACTTCAGTGCTTTCAAAAGGAAAATACAATTGCTATGACAGGGTGTAGCCAATTGTGTCTTTTAAAAATACGATGGGGTAGCTACATTTCACACAGAACCTTCAAAGAGATCAAATACTCTACAGTGAATAAGATAGATGAAAAAATGTTATCTTTTGTAACCATAGGTAGCCCTTGATTCCATAGCAAGGTTGTACTGGCAATCGAAATTTCCCAAATCTTGGCGTTTGAAAGCTAGAAGAAATCTCCGTCTTTCCTGAATTACTTGAAGTCAGTGACTGCTAAACTATTAGTTTGAAAAAGAGATAGATGCAGGATGCAGGATGCTTGGGACTGATGCATGGGGATGATCCAGGGAGATGGTGTGGGGCGGGAGGGGGTCGGGGGGGTCGGGATTGGGAGCTCATATACACTCGTGGCTGATTCGTGTCAATGTATGGCAAAACGAATACAGTATTGTAAAGCAAAACAAACTAAAAAATAAAAATTAAAAAAAAAAAAAGAAAAGAAAAAGAGACAGAGTGCTTGATGAGGGCTTCCCCCGGTGGCCCAGTGGTAAAGAATCTGCCTGAAATGCAGGAGCCACAGGAAATGCAGATTCAATCCCTGGGTTGGGAAGATCCCCTGGAGAAGTGCATGGTAACCCACTCCAGTATTCTTGCCTGGAGAATTCCATAGGCAGAGGAGCCTGGCAAGTTACAGTCCATAGGTTCGCAAAGAGTTGGAAACGACTGAAGTGACTGAGGACACACGCACGTGTTTACTGAACTACCTGTGCTATTAAAACCATTCTAAAAGATCAAGTAAAGAAATCTTCAGCCTTGATTAATTGATGAAGCTATTCAGAATCCATGTGATACTGATATTTTGTAGGAAGTCTTAGCCTATTCAGCCTTTAGCCATAGTAATGGAGACTTTTTCCTCACTACAAGTTTAAAACTGCAGTAAATTCATTCAATTCATGCTTTAGTCACGTACAACTGAAATTTATGAAAGGTTCAACCTGTCACTTTCCTAGGAATGCCTCCTGATGAACATCCATTGATGACTGATTGATTCAAAAAAACCATTGTGGGAAAAAGGAAAGATAGCATATTGAAATTATGCACCCCTGAAGGGCTGTGTATAGTAAATCCAGTACATAGTCCTTTTATTATTTATTAAATTATAAAGGAAATGAATATTGATTTCAGTAATTGAGGTAAAAAGTAAGCAAATAATTGCCTTATGATAAGGCAAGATAAAAAGTATATACCATTTCATGGAAAGAATGAAAAAGATGTGAACATATTCTTAAATCATTACGTAGGTAATTAATGAATATAGTGGAAGCATTTTACCTCCTAGCAACTGATGGAAATACCCAGATACATAGTAAAAACTAATAAAAGTATCCAAATGTCATACTGCAGAGTGTGGTAAGAACTGCTGTTCTTAAGCTATTCTCAAACACACTTGCACACACAGATGGTAAATTGCTACCAGAGCTTGAGTTGGAAAAGAAAAAGGAAAGCCATCTTTTTAAAGTATCATTTAAATGTTTTAGAACATCATATACTACATGAGAAAAGAACAGCTTTCTTTCTTTTTATTTTTTTCCATCTGGGGAGGGATCAGTCATATTTTTCTCACTCTAAATGATACCTGCTCAGGAATAGAAATTTTAAAAATTCAGAAAAATATACAGAAGAAAAAGAGTTCTCACAAATCCACTGTTTTGGTGTATAATTCCTGTTTGGGCAGCGCGTAGTTCTTTCATACTATTCTGATCACACGGAGGTCAGTCAAAATTAAGAAATGTCCAAAAGCAGTTGGTAATCAGCAAAGACTGTTGAAAATGAGTGATAAAATAATCTAAAATAGAAGGAATATTTCTATCAAAGGTATCAGTTCAGTTCAGCCGCTCAGTCATGTCCAACTCTTTGTGACCTCATGAATCGCAGCACACCAGGCCTCCCTGTCCATCAACAACTCCCGGAGTTCACTCAGACTCAGGTCCATCGAGTCAGTGATGCCATCCAGNTATCACTGCCACAGAAATTATTGCTTTCAGCCGCTCAGTTGTGTCCGACTCTGCGACCCCAAGGACTGCAGCACGCCAGGCTTCCCTGTCCTTCACCATCCGCGGGAGCTCGCTCAAACTCATGTCCATCGAGTCAGTGATGCCCTCCGTACACCTCATCCTCTCTCATCCCCTTCTCCTGCCCTCAATCTTGCCCAGCATCAGGGTCTCTTCCAAAGAGTCAGCTCCTTGAATCAGGTGGCCAAAGTATTAGAGCTTCAGCATCAGCATCAGCCATAGAAATTACCATCAACCCCCAAACAACTCATCCACTAATTATCTCACCGTGGCAGTGCGTCCCAGGACCAAGCAGAGTGTGGCTCGGATGGGTTTTCCGCTTAGGGTCTCCCGAGGCCAAAGTGTCACCTGGCCAGCGTCACTCCTTCTGGCTCTGATGTGGGGACTCTGGGGAAGAATTTGCTCTCACTCTCACTCGGGTTACTGACAGAATTGCGTGCCATGCGGGTGTATGATGGAGGTCCCTATTTCCTTCCAGCAGTCAGCTAGAGCTGTTCGCAGCTTCTGGAAGCTGCCCGTATTTCTTGCCACACAATGCCCCCCTCCACTGTCTTCAAAAGGGCATCAAATCCTTCTAGTGCTAATCACCAGCCTGCCTCCCCTCGGCCACTCCCTGATTTCCTCCTCCGCCTCGTTCTTCTGCTCCA
>SJYA01012970.1:0-22685 GCA_006410615.1 Neotragus moschatus
GGCCTGGTGTGCTGCGATTCATGGGGTTGCAAAGAGTCGGACATGACTGAGCAACTGAACTGAACTGATAGTAATCAAAAATAGCCTGGTGCTGGCATAAAAACAGATCAACAGAACAGAAAAGAGAACCCAGAAATAAATGAACACACCAATGATCAGTTAATCTATGACAAAGGAGGTGAGAATATCAATGGAGAAAAAGCAATCTTTTTAATAAGTTGTTCTCGAGAAACTGGATACCTACATGTAAAAGAATGAGATTAGGGCATTTTCTCACATTTCCTTATTTTTAAACAGAATATTTTTGTTTAAATTCATTCCCTCCTTATTTTTAAACAAAAATAAGCCTAACATGGATTAAAGACACAGATGTAAGGCCTAATGCCGTAAAACTCCTAAGAGAGAGCCTCAGTTTCCTTTCTCCCACATCCTCTCCCACGTTTGTTATTTGTAGCCATCTTGATGGTAGACATTCTAACAAGTGATGTCTCATTAGACACTGTTGGGAGGAATGTAAATTGGTGCAACCACTATGGAAAACAGTAAGAAGTTTCCTCAAAAAATCTGAAAAGAGAACTGCCATGTAATCCAGCACTTCTACTCCTGAGTATATATCTGGAATAAGTAAAACCATTAATTCTAAAAGATACATACATCCCCTGTTTAAATAGCTAGGACGTGGAAGCAACCTAGATGTCCATCAGCAGATGAATGGGTAAACAAGTTGTGGTACTTGTACACAATGTGTACAATGTGGTACTTTTATACAATAGTCCAATGTGGTACTTGTATACACAGTGGACTATTACTCAGCTATAAAAAAAGAATGCATTTGAGTCAGTTCAATGAGGTGGATGAAACTGGAGCCTATTATACAGAGTGAAGTAAGTTAGAGAAAAACCAATACAGTATATTAAATTATATATATGGAATTTATAAAGATGATAATGATGACCCTATACACAAAACAGCAAAAGAGACCCAGAGGTAAAGAACAGACTTTTGTACTAGGTGGGAGAAGGCGAGGGTGGGATGATCTGAGAGACGAGCTTTCAGAATGTACATTGCCATATGTAAAGTAGATGACCAGGGCAAATTAGATGCATGAAGCAGGGCACCCAAAGCTGGTGCTCTGGGAGAACCCAGAGGGATGGGGTGGGAGGGAGGCGGGAGGGGGTTCAGGACGGGGGACACGTGTGCACCCACGGCTGACTCATGTTCATGTATGGCAAGAACCACCACAGTATCATAGAGTAACTCGCCTCCAATTAAAATAAATAATAATAAAAAGACACATACACGCCAGTGCTCACAGCAGCATCATTCACATCAGCCAAGACGTGGGAGCACCCCAGCTGCCCATCAACTGACGAATGGGTAGAGAAGATGCTGTGTGCATTACTACACGCAGTGGAATGCTACTTAGCCGGGAAAGGAACGAAGTTCTGCCGTTTGCAATAATGCGGATGGTCCCAGAGAGTATTATGCTTGTGAAGTAAGTCAGAGAAAGACAAATGCTGTATGGGATCACTTTTATGTGAAATCTAAAAAAATCAAGCCAATGTATATGACAAAATAGAAACAGACTCAGACATACAGAGAACAAACGCGTGGCTTCCAGGGGGAGAGGGAGAAGAGCGGGGGCAAGATAGGGGTAGGGGACCAAGAGACACAAACTGCAATGTGTGCAGCAAGTGGACAACAGAGTTTACTGTACAGCTCGGGGAAATACACAGCTCTTATTGTGTAACGAATGGAAATGGTATCACCTATAAAAAGTTGGATTGCTATGCTGTGCACTTGGAAAGGATACAGTATTGTAAGTCAGTTGTGCTTCAGTAAAAATAGCAATAGTAGCCTTTTGATTAGCAAGAAGAGTACTGAAAGAAAATCGATTTCTTTTGACTCTTTGTTTTTAGAATATATCTGCTAGGGAGGTATCCACTCAAGATAGAATGTTCTGGAGTCAACTGAAGTAGCTTTCTGTTATGCTGCCAGTTGGGTATCTGCATGCGTGTGTGCTTGGTCGAGTCTGACTCTTTGTGACCCTGTGGACTGTAGCCTGCAGGCTCCTTGTCCATGGGATTTCCCAGGCGAGAATACTGAAGTGAGTTGCCATTCCTTATCCAGGGGATCTTCCCGACCCAGGGATCAAAGCTGCGTCTCCTTGGTCTCCTGCACTGCAGGCAGATTCTTTATCTCTCAGCCACCGGGGAAATCTAAGATTCATTCCTTTCAGTCTATTTTCAGTTTTGAAGCACTAATGATTCCATTTTGACTTAATTTTATTTTGGAATTCACATAGTTCCAAAATCAAAGCTACACTAACAAGATGTGTTCGCTGAGGTCCGACCTCGACCACATCCCTTCCTCCATCCGCTCCCCTATTTCCCTCAGAGGTAACCTTTTAAAAAAAAGTTTCCGATTTGCTTTTTTATTGTTTCTTTTCAAAGATAAAGATAGCTACATAAAATTTTTATTTCCCCTCCTTCTGTACAGTAATGTGTTTATAGTTAGCATACAGTGACAATAAAAGTTTAAAAGGACTATAATGAACAATGAATTATTTTTTGCATGTTGCTTTTCTTGTTTACCAGTATATATCTGGATATAATTCTACATCAACATTCAGAGTTTTGCTTTTTAACAGCTTATTCATTGCTATAAATGCATTATCTCACGTTGTGTGGATGTACCATAGTTTATACAAGCAGTCCCCAATAATGGACTTTTGGGTTATTTCCAGTCTTTGGTATTGAAAATAACACCCTGATGAATAGCTTGTGTTTAGTTGCTCAGTTGTGTCTGACTCTTTGCGACCCCATGGACTGCCAGTCTGTCCATGGAATTCTCCAGGCAAGAATACTGGAGTGGGTTGCCATGCCTTCCTCCAGGGAGTCTTCCCAACCCAGGGATCCATCCCAGGTCTCTTGCACTGCAGGAGGATTCTTTACCATCTGAGCCATCAAGGAAGCCTAGGAATACTGAAGTGGTTAGCCTAACCCTTCTCCAGGGGAACTTCATGACCCAGGAATCAAACCAGGGTCTTCTGCATTGCAGGCAGACTCTTTACCAGCTGAGATACCAGGGAAGCCCAATGAATAGGTTATTGCCTACATTATTTTATTTGTATTTTGTCATGCATCTTTAAGGCAGAGTCCTAGAAGTATTGGATGGATCAAGTATGGATCAAGTATTCTTAAGAAATTTTGCTAAATAATGATAAATTTGTCTCCATAGGTGATATTATTTTTGCATCCCATGACCAGTATGCTGCTGCTAAGTCACTTCAGTCATGTCCGACTCTGTGGGACCCCATAGACAGCAGCCCACTAGGCTCCTCCGTCTCTGGGATTCTCCAGGCAAGAATACTAGAGTGGGTTGCCATTTCCTTCTCCAATGTGTGAAAGTGAAAAGTGAAAGGGAAGTCGCTCAGTCGTGTCTGACTCTGTGCGACTCCATAGACAGAAGCCCACCAGACTCTTCCGTCCATGGGAGTTTCCAGGCAAGAGTACTGGAGTGGGGTGCCATTGCCTTCTCCGTATGCCCAGTATAAGAGACTGCTTGTTTTCCCATAGACTTCTTAGCAGATTGTGCTATTATGATCTGGACTTTTTTCTGATCTGATAGGTAGTTCTGATCTGAAGGTCCTTCAGTTGCAGTTTTAATTTGTTTCTTTTTTTATGAGCAAGGTTGAGCATCGTTTCATTTCTGTGAGCAGCCTGTTTATATATATATATATATATATATATATATACTTTTTTTTTTTCTACTGGATTATTGGTTTTAACTTTTAGGAGCTCTTTGTACATTAGGGAATTTGCCCTTTGTCTGTGATATGTTACAATTTCTTTTTTCCAGTTTGACATTAGTATTTGTCTTTACTTTGGTGCTTTTTGTTTTGTTTTGTTTTGCTTTTGCCATGAAGCTTTTCTATTTTACATGGACAAATAAGAAAGTTTTCCTGATTTTCCAGGAAAGGAATACTGGAATGGGTTGCCATTTCCTACTCCAGGGGACCTTTCTGACCCAGGAATCGAACCTGTGTCTCCTGTGTTGCAGGCAAATTCTATACCACGAGCCACCTGGGAATCCTTCTTCTAGTACATTCTGCCAGTAAATAGTCTCTTAAATTTTTTCTTATTACAAAAAAAAAATACATTGAGCATACAAATACATACAGAAAAGTTTTATACTCAGTTTATTCATCAACCAACTTTAACAATTGTCATTGCATGGCCTGTCTTATTTCTTCCATATTTCCATCCACTCTTTTGCCCCATATTACTATTATTTCTTCCCTATTATTTTGAAGCAAGTCTTAGATATTATATTATTTCATCACTAAATATTTCAGCATGCAAATGGTCTTTTAAAAATTTCATGTTTATTGATGGTTTATGTAATATTCATTTGGTTTATTGTTTAATTTTATTGACATCATTTTTGTATATTAAACAAATATCTTATTTAAATTTGGCTTTAAGAATAATTTGTCGTATTTTCTTTTTTCTTCCGGTTTAATGTTTTATTATCTCTTATTTCACTGTTTCTAGTTTGAAAGTTGCCATGCTTGACTGATGTGTCCATTGACGCATGACATTGACGCTATCTGTTTCACAATTTCCCTTTCCCTTGACACTTCCAAGTAGCAGAACTTGTATTTTTGCATCTTTTTAAAAGTTTCATTTTAATTAATTTTCATTTTTAAATTTTAATTTTTAATTGAAGTAAAGTTGCTGTACCTATTACATGTTACAGGTGTACAATATAGTGAGTGATTCATAATTTTTAAAGGTTATCCATTTATAGCTATTGTAAAATATTAGTTCTATTACCCATGTTGTACAATAGTTCCTTGGAAGAGCACCCCACTCCAGTACTCTTGCCTGGAAAATCCCATGGGTGGAGGAGCCTGGTGGGCTGCAGTCCAAGGGGTCGCTAAGAGTCGGACACGACTGAGCGACTTCACTTTGACTTTTCACTTTCATGCATTGGAGAAGGAAATGGCAGCCCACTCCAGTGTTCTTGCCTGGAGAATCCCAGGGACAGGGGAGCCTGGTGGGCTGCCGTCTCTGGGGTCGCACAGAGTCGGACACGACTGAAGCGACTTGCAGCAGCAGCAGCAGCAGCTTCTTTTACACCAACAGCCTGTGCCTCCAAGTCCCTGTCCTTATATCACCTCTGCCTCTTCCCGCTCATCACTGGAAACCACTAGTTTGTTCTCTATCTGTATCTGCTTCTTTTTTGTTGAATTCATTAATTTTTTGTACTTTTTAGATTTCATACATAGTGGTATCATGCAGCATTTGTTTTTGTCTGACTTGTTTGAGTTTTCTACGTAAAAAATTATATTGCACGCTAATTACTATAGCTTTTCCTCTTGCTTTCTAAACTTGTGGTAGTGTGATAGTTTAGTTGCTAAGTCATGTCCAACTTTTGCAACCCCATGGACTGTAGCCCGCCAGGCTCCTCTGTCCGTGGGATTTTCCAGGCGAGAATACAGGCGTGGGTTCCCATTCATTCTCCAGAGGATTGTCCCAACCCAGGGATCAAACTCACATCTCCTGCAGCGCAGGCGGGTTCTTTACTACTGAGCCACCAGGGACACCTTTTCTAAACTTCTGTTCTTTAATAAATTGAAAGATCTGATCTTGTTTTCTTTCTCATTTAAAGAAAGTTCAGTTCAGTCGCTCAGTGGTGTCCGACTCTTTGCGACCTCATGGACTGCAGCACACCAGTCTTCCCTGTCCATCACCAACTCCTGGAGCTTGCTCAAACTCATGTCCATCAAGTGGGTGATGCCATTCATATGATTTAAAGACAATGATCCCAATATTTTATAAGCTTCATGACTGTAGAATCTGTAAACCCCTTTTTCTGTTTAAGGAAGTTACCTTTGTTTTCCAACATTTCTAAGAATGTTTGTTTATTTTTTGGCATGCATTGAGACTATCATTTGGTTTTATGAATTTAAAAAACATTGGTGAATTAGAAAACTTTATATAATCAAACTAGATTTGCATTCCTGGGGTAAATTCATCTGGATTAAGATGCATTTCATTCAAAAAATTATAAAGCTGAATTTAATTTGTTGATATTTTGTTCAGAATTTTGCACCCATATGAATGAGACTGACATATAATATTTTCCTTCCATAAATTAAATTTAAATATTATGCAAGTTTCATAAAATGAGTTAGTAGTTGTTTCCTCTTTGTATTCTCTATATAAATTAAAAATATTTTGTTCCCTGAAAGATTAAGATTATTCACCTATAAAGTTATCTCAGCCTGGCAGTATTTTGAGGGAATATTTTTATAGATACAGATACAATGTTTGAAAAGATTTACAGTCCTATAGGTATTCTCTATCTCTTCCTGAATCAGTTTTATTAAGTTGTATACTTTTAGTGGAATTTGTCCATTTCATTTAAGTTTTAAATTATTAACCCAATGTTCACGGTGTTTTATGGTTTTATCTTCTGTGTCTAAATTTCTGTAACTCTATTTTTATTTACAACATTGCTTATTTGTGTTCTTCTTTCTTAACTAATATATTTGTCTGGCATTGTTATTATGTCCATTTAATATTAATGAATTATTAATGAGTATGGCATTTAATAATTTTTATTCCTTCTGTTTTATTGATATTGATCCTCTTTACTTTTCTAACTTTTACCTTGGACATTTTGTTCACTAAATTTCATCCTTTCTGTAACAAACTTTAAATAAATACTACGTATCCCATTTATTTCGGCTTGTAGTATTTAAAAATTTCCTTTGATTGCTGAGTAATTTATTTAGATGAATACTTTAGATGTCAAGACATAGATTTTTAAAAGTTAGCCATTTGTTATTTTTTGAACTAAATTGCATTGTGGTGGAGGAATATGAAATGTAGGATAATATCTTTTGAAATTAATTAATATTTTGTACCCTACTACTGGATCATTTTTTGTAAATGCTCTGTATATGTTTGAGACAATGTTACTCTCTGGTTGTTTGGAGCAGGGATCTTTATAGGTCCATTAAAACAGAGGTCCATCTAGTCAAGGCTACGGCTTTTCCAGTGGTCATGGATGGATATGAGAGTTGGACTGTGAAGAAAGCAGAGCACCGAAGAGTTGATGCTTTTGAACTGTGGTGTTGGAGAAGACTCTTGCGAGTCCCTTGGACTGCAAGGAGAGCCAACCAGTCCATCCTAAAGGAGACCAGTCCTGGGTGTTCATTGAAGGACTGATGATGAGGCTGGAACTCCAATACTTTGGCCACCTCATGTGAAGAGTTGACTCATTGGAAAAGACCCTGATGCTGGGAGGGATTGGGGGCGGGAGGAGAAGGGGATGACAGAGGATGAGATGGCTGGATGGCCTCACTGACTCAATGGACGTGAGTCTGAGTGAACTCTGGGAGTTGGTGATGAACAGGGAGGCCTGGCGTACTGTGGTTCATGGGGTCGCAATGAGTCGGACACGACTGAGCGACTGAACTGAACTGGACTGAAGACAAGATTGCTGATTTTGCTGTCCAAATCTATATCCTTACTGATTTTGAGCTTTTAATTACTAAGATAAATTTTTTCACTTTCCCACTAGAATGGTTCATTTATTAACTTTCTTGTAATTTTATATAACTCAGACTATTTTATTTGATGCAATAAACTTTAGAATTGTTTTCCCTCTCTTAGATACATCTATGCTGCTGCTGCTGCTAAGTCGCTTCAGTCGTGTTCGACTCTGTGCGACTCCGTAACTGGCAGCCCACCAGGCTCCTCTGTCCCTGGGATTCTCGAGGCAGGAATACTGGAGTGGGTTGCCATTTCCTTCTCCAATGCATGCATGCATGCTAAATTGCTTCAGTCGTGTCGGACTCTGTGTGACCTCATGGACAGCAGCCCACCAGGCTCCACTGTCCATGGAATTCTCTAGGCAAGAATACTGGAGTGGGTTGCCATTTCCTTCTAAAAACACCCCTATCTGTGACTATATCTATATTTGTAGCCATATATTTGCGTCTGTGTTTGTATATCTGCCATCTCAGTTATGCAGCTGACATATAGGCTTGTTTGAAGGCAGGGTTTTAACAAGTTTGAGAGAGACTATTATTTCTATTGCAATTATTCTTATATCCAGAGTCAAGAATGGACCAGTTTTTCTGATGACTCCTTTTCTGACAGGCAGGTGAGTCTTTTTTTCTTGCTTATTCTCCCTTGAGAACATCTCCCTTGCGGCATCTCTGAGAGCACCCTCACTGTGCAAGGGTCTCACTTCTGGCCCTCTATGATCTGTGTGCTCAAGGCCCATCTTCCGTTTGGTGGCTGTTACTTCTCACATCTCTAGGTTTGCGTGTGGACTTTTACCTTCAAGAAACTTGACTCCCAAGTTTGTTAGCATTTTGGTTTTTATTACCTATTAAAATATTGCTTAACCTAGTGGTTTTTCCTTATTTTCTTGTGAGCTCAACAATGTATTCAAAGCATGTTTTCTATAAACTATCCAGCAGAAGTTATTTTGTAGTGGACTGTTTTCCCCCAGTTTATCTATTTACTGATTGCCAGAAGAATAAACCTTCTACCTTTATCATTCTTCTTAACCCTTCTCCTTCCTCAATCTGTTCTCCACAAAGTAACCAGAATAAAATTTTTATAATGTTAAACAGATTAAGTTATACATAGACTAAAATTCAAATGAGTTACCATGGCATACAACACCTACGTAACCTGGCCTCTGATCACTTTTCAGATTTGTCCTCTCCATCTTATAGACTTTGATCAACTATATTGCCTTTCTTTCCCTGACTTGATAAGCTAATATTGTCCTTGTCTTAGGTCTTTTCTTGATGTGTCCCCTTGGCTGAAAATGCTTTCTCCAAAAGTCTTTGTGGTTTGGTCCCTTCTTTTTATTCAGATTTCGATCTAAATGGCATTTCTTCAGAGGAGACTTCTTTGATCATCCCGTTTAAAGACGCCTCTCCATAACTCTCATTTTACCCTGGTTGTTTTCCATGTCTTTATTGTCATTTGAAATTATCTTGTTTACTTGTTAAGTTTCTCCTTCCCTTCACTGGACTATAAGTTCCATGAAGACAGGGACATTATTCACTGATATTTGCCCAGTGCCTAGAGAAGTCTGTGTGTGTGCTAAGTCACTTCAGTCATGTCCAACTCTTTATGGCCCCATGGACTGTAGCCCAGCAAGCTCCTCTGTGCATAGGATTCCAAGCAAGAGTACTGGAGCCGGTTACCATGCCCTTCTTCAAGGGACTTCCTGACGCAAGGATTGAACTGCGTAGCTTACGTCTCCTGCATTGACAGGTGGGTTTTTTATCAGCAGCACCACCTGGGAAGCCCCTAGCTAAGTTTGGGTACCCAATAAATACAACACATTCAATATACATTTATTGAATAAAATTCATTTAAAATATTTGTTCAATATCTGCTATGAGTCAGACACTGTTTTAGGTGCTTAGGATACAACAATAAAATGAAAAAATGAAATTCCTGCCTTGTAGAGGTTATATTCTAAAGAGGTAGATTGAATTAAACAAGAAACAAGCCACATAAGTCAATTATCCAGCCTATTAGAAAGCTGTATCTGCAGTGGGGAAAAGGGAAGTGAAGCAAACAGCGGGAGAAGGGGTTTGCAATTTCAAATAAGACAGGTTAGGCCTTGGTGAAATGAGAGGCCTAACACTGGAATTCCAGGGAAAAGGCGTTCCGGCAGCGGGAAGAGCAGGTGCTGGGATCCACGGGAGAACGCGGTGGGAGCGGAGTGAGGCGGCGGGAGAGCCGCGTCTGGGGAGGTAGCCGGAGGCCGGATTCCTCGTGGGCCTCCGTAAGGGTTTCGCTTTCTCTTCGGCATGAAATGGGAGCCACTGGAGGGTTCTGAGCGGAGGAATGACACAACCTGACCTGCGTTCCAGAAGGATCGCTCCTGCTGCTGCGGTGAGAACAGACAGGGACCAGGCGAGAGGCAGCGAGACTCCGGAAGAGCCGGGTAGGGTCGGCCAGGCAGGAGGCGCGGAGGGCGGCTGCATCCTAGAGCGGATGCTAGAGGTTCAGCCGACAGGATTTGCCCACCGTGTAGTCGTGGGTTGGGGGAGAAAGAGAGGCGTCGGGGGACGCTGACAGTCAGAAATAGCCAGTGGCCACCAGCTGACGGGAAATGGCAGCCCACCCCGGCGTTCTTGCCTGGAGAGTCCCAGGGACCGGGAGCCTGGCGGGCTGGCGTCCGTGGGGTCGTGCAGAGTCGGACACGACTGAAGCGACGCAGCAGCAGCAGCAGCAGCAGCAGCAGCNCTTCATGACTGTAGAATCTGTAAACCCCTTTTTCTGTTTAAGGAAGTTACCTTTGTTTTCCAACATTTCTAAGAATGTTTGTTTATTTTTTGGCATGCATTGAGACTATCATTTGGTTTTATGAATTTAAAAAACATTGGTGAATTAGAAAACTTTATATAATCAAACTAGATTTGCATTCCTGGGGTAAATTCATCTGGATTAAGATGCATTTCATTCAAAAAATTATAAAGCTGAATTTAATTTGTTGATATTTTGTTCAGAATTTTGCACCCATATGAATGAGACTGACATATAATATTTTCCTTCCATAAATTAAATTTAAATATTATGCAAGTTTCATAAAATGAGTTAGTAGTTGTTTCCTCTTTGTATTCTCTATATAAATTAAAAATATTTTGTTCCCTGAAAGATTAAGATTATTCACCTATAAAGTTATCTCAGCCTGGCAGTATTTTGAGGGAATATTTTTATAGATACAGATACAATGTTTGAAAAGATTTACAGTCCTATAGGTATTCTCTATCTCTTCCTGAATCAGTTTTATTAAGTTGTATACTTTTAGTGGAATTTGTCCATTTCATTTAAGTTTTAAATTATTAACCCAATGTTCACGGTGTTTTATGGTTTTATCTTCTGTGTCTAAATTTCTGTAACTCTATTTTTATTTACAACATTGCTTATTTGTGTTCTTCTTTCTTAACTAATATATTTGTCTGGCATTGTTATTATGTCCATTTAATATTAATGAATTATTAATGAGTATGGCATTTAATAATTTTTATTCCTTCTGTTTTATTGATATTGATCCTCTTTACTTTTCTAACTTTTACCTTGGACATTTTGTTCACTAAATTTCATCCTTTCTGTAACAAACTTTAAATAAATACTACGTATCCCATTTATTTCGGCTTGTAGTATTTAAAAATTTCCTTTGATTGCTGAGTAATTTATTTAGATGAATACTTTAGATGTCAAGACATAGATTTTTAAAAGTTAGCCATTTGTTATTTTTTGAACTAAATTGCATTGTGGTGGAGGAATATGAAATGTAGGATAATATCTTTTGAAATTAATTAATATTTTGTACCCTACTACTGGATCATTTTTTGTAAATGCTCTGTATATGTTTGAGACAATGTTACTCTCTGGTTGTTTGGAGCAGGGATCTTTATAGGTCCATTAAAACAGAGGTCCATCTAGTCAAGGCTACGGCTTTTCCAGTGGTCATGGATGGATATGAGAGTTGGACTGTGAAGAAAGCAGAGCACCGAAGAGTTGATGCTTTTGAACTGTGGTGTTGGAGAAGACTCTTGCGAGTCCCTTGGACTGCAAGGAGAGCCAACCAGTCCATCCTAAAGGAGACCAGTCCTGGGTGTTCATTGAAGGACTGATGATGAGGCTGGAACTCCAATACTTTGGCCACCTCATGTGAAGAGTTGACTCATTGGAAAAGACCCTGATGCTGGGAGGGATTGGGGGCGGGAGGAGAAGGGGATGACAGAGGATGAGATGGCTGGATGGCCTCACTGACTCAATGGACGTGAGTCTGAGTGAACTCTGGGAGTTGGTGATGAACAGGGAGGCCTGGCGTACTGTGGTTCATGGGGTCGCAATGAGTCGGACACGACTGAGCGACTGAACTGAACTGGACTGAAGACAAGATTGCTGATTTTGCTGTCCAAATCTATATCCTTACTGATTTTGAGCTTTTAATTACTAAGATAAATTTTTTCACTTTCCCACTAGAATGGTTCATTTATTAACTTTCTTGTAATTTTATATAACTCAGACTATTTTATTTGATGCAATAAACTTTAGAATTGTTTTCCCTCTCTTAGATACATCTATGCTGCTGCTGCTGCTAAGTCGCTTCAGTCGTGTTCGACTCTGTGCGACTCCGTAACTGGCAGCCCACCAGGCTCCTCTGTCCCTGGGATTCTCGAGGCAGGAATACTGGAGTGGGTTGCCATTTCCTTCTCCAATGCATGCATGCATGCTAAATTGCTTCAGTCGTGTCGGACTCTGTGTGACCTCATGGACAGCAGCCCACCAGGCTCCACTGTCCATGGAATTCTCTAGGCAAGAATACTGGAGTGGGTTGCCATTTCCTTCTAAAAACACCCCTATCTGTGACTATATCTATATTTGTAGCCATATATTTGCGTCTGTGTTTGTATATCTGCCATCTCAGTTATGCAGCTGACATATAGGCTTGTTTGAAGGCAGGGTTTTAACAAGTTTGAGAGAGACTATTATTTCTATTGCAATTATTCTTATATCCAGAGTCAAGAATGGACCAGTTTTTCTGATGACTCCTTTTCTGACAGGCAGGTGAGTCTTTTTTTCTTGCTTATTCTCCCTTGAGAACATCTCCCTTGCGGCATCTCTGAGAGCACCCTCACTGTGCAAGGGTCTCACTTCTGGCCCTCTATGATCTGTGTGCTCAAGGCCCATCTTCCGTTTGGTGGCTGTTACTTCTCACATCTCTAGGTTTGCGTGTGGACTTTTACCTTCAAGAAACTTGACTCCCAAGTTTGTTAGCATTTTGGTTTTTATTACCTATTAAAATATTGCTTAACCTAGTGGTTTTTCCTTATTTTCTTGTGAGCTCAACAATGTATTCAAAGCATGTTTTCTATAAACTATCCAGCAGAAGTTATTTTGTAGTGGACTGTTTTCCCCCAGTTTATCTATTTA
This sequence comes from Neotragus moschatus, assembly GCA_006410615.1. NCBI lineage: Eukaryota > Metazoa > Chordata > Mammalia > Artiodactyla > Bovidae > Neotragus > Neotragus moschatus. Next base: position 12,999 of record SJYA01012970.1, read on the forward strand.
CTGATTGCCAGAAGAATAAACCTTCTACCTTTATCATTCTTCTTAACCCTTCTCCTTCCTCAATCTGTTCTCCACAAAGTAACCAGAATAAAATTTTTATAATGTTAAACAGATTAAGTTATACATAGACTAAAATTCAAATGAGTTACCATGGCATACAACACCTACGTAACCTGGCCTCTGATCACTTTTCAGATTTGTCCTCTCCATCTTATAGACTTTGATCAACTATATTGCCTTTCTTTCCCTGACTTGATAAGCTAATATTGTCCTTGTCTTAGGTCTTTTCTTGATGTGTCCCCTTGGCTGAAAATGCTTTCTCCAAAAGTCTTTGTGGTTTGGTCCCTTCTTTTTATTCAGATTTCGATCTAAATGGCATTTCTTCAGAGGAGACTTCTTTGATCATCCCGTTTAAAGACGCCTCTCCATAACTCTCATTTTACCCTGGTTGTTTTCCATGTCTTTATTGTCATTTGAAATTATCTTGTTTACTTGTTAAGTTTCTCCTTCCCTTCACTGGACTATAAGTTCCATGAAGACAGGGACATTATTCACTGATATTTGCCCAGTGCCTAGAGAAGTCTGTGTGTGTGCTAAGTCACTTCAGTCATGTCCAACTCTTTATGGCCCCATGGACTGTAGCCCAGCAAGCTCCTCTGTGCATAGGATTCCAAGCAAGAGTACTGGAGCCGGTTACCATGCCCTTCTTCAAGGGACTTCCTGACGCAAGGATTGAACTGCGTAGCTTACGTCTCCTGCATTGACAGGTGGGTTTTTTATCAGCAGCACCACCTGGGAAGCCCCTAGCTAAGTTTGGGTACCCAATAAATACAACACATTCAATATACATTTATTGAATAAAATTCATTTAAAATATTTGTTCAATATCTGCTATGAGTCAGACACTGTTTTAGGTGCTTAGGATACAACAATAAAATGAAAAAATGAAATTCCTGCCTTGTAGAGGTTATATTCTAAAGAGGTAGATTGAATTAAACAAGAAACAAGCCACATAAGTCAATTATCCAGCCTATTAGAAAGCTGTATCTGCAGTGGGGAAAAGGGAAGTGAAGCAAACAGCGGGAGAAGGGGTTTGCAATTTCAAATAAGACAGGTTAGGCCTTGGTGAAATGAGAGGCCTAACACTGGAATTCCAGGGAAAAGGCGTTCCGGCAGCGGGAAGAGCAGGTGCTGGGATCCACGGGAGAACGCGGTGGGAGCGGAGTGAGGCGGCGGGAGAGCCGCGTCTGGGGAGGTAGCCGGAGGCCGGATTCCTCGTGGGCCTCCGTAAGGGTTTCGCTTTCTCTTCGGCATGAAATGGGAGCCACTGGAGGGTTCTGAGCGGAGGAATGACACAACCTGACCTGCGTTCCAGAAGGATCGCTCCTGCTGCTGCGGTGAGAACAGACAGGGACCAGGCGAGAGGCAGCGAGACTCCGGAAGAGCCGGGTAGGGTCGGCCAGGCAGGAGGCGCGGAGGGCGGCTGCATCCTAGAGCGGATGCTAGAGGTTCAGCCGACAGGATTTGCCCACCGTGTAGTCGTGGGTTGGGGGAGAAAGAGAGGCGTCGGGGGACGCTGACAGTCAGAAATAGCCAGTGGCCACCAGCTGACGGGAAATGGCAGCCCACCCCGGCGTTCTTGCCTGGAGAGTCCCAGGGACCGGGAGCCTGGCGGGCTGGCGTCCGTGGGGTCGTGCAGAGTCGGACACGACTGAAGCGACGCAGCAGCAGCAGCAGCAGCAGCAGCAGCAGCCGCCGCCAGCTGGCAGGAAGGCCACGACGTACGTGTTGGGAGGGAAGGACGCGAGCTTGCGGGTGTTGACTTTCGGCTGCTAGGATGATACTGAGTAGGCATTTCAAGCTCGGAGCAGAGGTCTGGGGAAGGTGATAAATTGCGGAGTAATTAGCAGGGAGGTGGCATTTAGAAGCCAGAGAGCGCGCGTAGGTAGGAAAGAGGAGGACTCGGATGCTGGGGATGAGACCGAGCGGGAGGACCCAGCAGGGAGAAGGGGACGAGGCCTCCTCCAGTGAAGCCGGAGGCAGCAGGAGGAAGAGGCTGGACTGCGGACGCCGCGCGACTCGTGTAAATGCGCTCACAGACGTCTCCTAAGTGGAGATTAAAAAGGCGACGAGCGAAGTGGTTTCCTAGCATATACATTTTGTGATAATACAAAGTCTGTCTGGAGGACAGCTCTCTGACAATTTCCCTCCCCAGATCGTTTGCAGACGGAGATGTGACAGGAGTTAAGGGGAATCCTGAAGCCTTGTGTCTGAGTCAGCCGCCCTTCCGCCTTCTCGCTCTCCCACGGGCAGCGTCAGTTGTCTCTCTATTTTGCCTTTGCTGAGTCTCTCCTTACCATGGCCCTGGCTGTGACTTCAGGCCTTCCTGTCCGCCATCTGAGATCTCTTTGTTATCTTTGTTGCCATAAAAAAGATTTCCTAGAGAAAGAACATATAGGAAGTTGATGAAGCGGCTCTATTCTCATTGGCAACTCAGCTTGGGTTTGGACTTTATTAGATTTCAGGATAGGTTCTAGCTGCCCTGTATGCTCTCTGATCGCCCGGTGGCAAAGAATCCAACTGCAGTAGAGAAGCTGCAGGAGACGTGGGTTCGATCCCTGGGTCAGAAAGATCCCCTGGAGGAGGAAATGGCAACCTACCCTAGCATTCTTGCCTGGGAAATCCCATGGACAGAGAAGCCTGGCAGGCTGCAGTCCCTGGGGTCACAAAGAGCTGGACACAACTGAGCCCACACACGCTGTGTAGTGTCTTCTGTGTGTCTCGATCTGGGCTGGGTGGCGTCTTTCTCGGTTCTCTATGGAATTTTATCAAACAGACCTCACCGTTTTTGCAACTCCCTGGCATCCTCCCACTCTCCCTCCCCTACAACCCCCCCAAACCTGGCACATCGTGGGTATTCAGTAAATATTTGTTCAGTTGCGTTGGAAGATTCAGCCTCTAATATGGCAGACACAGTGCTTTCAAAACAACAGAAGATTTTATTTTAAAAATTATCCATTTTTGGAAGCGGGTTGTGGCTTTAAAATTACACATACATATACATATAAACATTATGGTAAAGCTTACCTAAATTACCACCTCAAAAAATTTGAAGTAGTTTATCCCTGTTGGTTTTTCTTCCCACTCAAGTCATCATCTGTTCACAGAGCACCATTAGCAGCTGAAAAGACATGGCAGGGAATTGAACAAATTGAACATTCATAGCAGACAGATTTTCTCCTTCTGTGTGTGTGGATTGGACATGACTGTGAACAGTTGGAGGTCAGACCATCACTAATACGAATAAAACTTTTGATGTTAATTTACCATTAAAAAATATATTAATTTTTGGCAGAGGTGCGAATATCTTTGTCTTGCCTAAAGCTTTATTTTCCGTGATACACAGAGAGTTAAAAGCCACACTGGGCCAATTTAAAAAGCAAGTAAACTTTTTCTTTATTAAAGCCCCATTTTTGTTTCTTTGTGAAAGTACATAGATGGATTTCATTTTCACTCTCTACAAAGGCCCTTGCGAAAGACTGGAATGACCCATTGAGGAAAAGAGGGGTCCTATGAATAAGATACAAGTGTCCTGATTCTCCTGCATTCAATGGGTAGAAGCCCTGCTCTGGTTCCTTCAGTGGTCATTTTGCCTGTGTCCACTCAGTGTGGATCGAAAGTCTTGTCAAGGAGAGTGAGGATGCGTGAAATCACAAGCGGCAATGCTTTCTATGTTAGTAGACCACACTTCCAGAAAGAATCATCTTTCCTTCAACTGTTGTAAAACAGATGTCTCTACTATGAAGTGGTAAGTTACAGCTAGTGTTAGGGTTAGGGTTAAGGTTCGGAGGCTGTTGGAATAAGGAAAGAAGAGAAAAATACTCAGCTAATAGTCTCTTCACAGCCTAGCAACTGGCTACTGAACAGTCTTAACATCTTTTCTATCACCAGGTACCCATACTACACTCAGAGACTTATGTTTTGTTCCTAAGTGGAAAGACATATTAATTAATTTTGGAAGTGCTTGCTCTTTGTGGTATATCCATTTATGAAGAAAGAAAATAAGGACTTTTATTTTATTATTGCAACAAAACACAATTATTTTGACATGTTGACATCTGACATGAAATGACATTGACACTTCAGCTCTGAATAAACCTCCTTTCTGCTGGCATTGCTGGAAGTGTTTAAACCAATTGCCCTGGTTTCTCTTCTGTTCTTTATTTCAGTTGCAGACTGGTGTTGGCTTTTCATCTGATGTTACTGTTAAAATAAAATAAGGTAAAATAAAACCTCTTTAGACATTTAAGAGAGATGGTCCTGAGGTAAGCATTAAATTAAATTAGCATTTACTGTTGACTTTCTTGATTTTTTTTTTTTTCTTGATAGTAGAGTAACAGTTTCAGATGAATTAGGGCTCTGGAAACTCCTCAAGAAAAACATCTTGAAACACCTTTCCTCAAGGATGCTGTTGAAGTGAATTTAGGGATCATTAAACAATTTTTAAAAATCCTGTAAAAAAACTGTGCAGTAATATTTGGCAGGATTCCAGAAGTTGTGGTCATTGTAGCCCCAGCGAGATGCTTGTGTCTTTTTTCCACAGTAAGTACATAGGGCCAAACCTCAGGTGTTTGTTATTGCACCCGTGGGTGTTAAACATAAGCTTCTTTGAGCTCAGGTTCCTCTTCTTTGAACCCCAGCCTTTTGTTTACATAGCCAGCACCCCATAAATGATGTTAACTCACCATTCAAATATTAATTTTTGACAGATCTATAAAGCTTGTCTTATCCAAAGCTTTATATTTCATGACCCACATAGACATAAATTCCTTATAGTGATAAATTTCAATTTGAAAAGCAAGTGATTTTTTTTCTGAAATATTGTCATCAAGGGTCCAGCCCTGGGCCAGATGTTGTGGAAAGTAAAGAAAACTGGAAACCATGACCTCTTCCCTCCAAGGAGACCAGCATCGCACCACTCGGGCTTAAGTGAGAACTGCTAGGAGATGAGGCAGCGTGATTGGATACTGAGCGCCAAGGTAGTGCCCGCAAATGGTGGAAGAGCTGCAGAAAGAGAAAGATCTCTGAAAAAGGCTTGGAACTTCCTTAGACTGAGCTTTGAAAAGAATGTGGAGAAAGTCAGTGAGGAGGAGGAACTAACACAAGCAGAAGCGTGTCATGGGCAGGGACACTGAGATGAGGGTCCCGGGCGGTGTGTGCTGTGTGGCTCACATTTGGGAGCAGGGGCGATACCACGGCTACCTGGGGAAGCTGCATTTCTTTTTCCTCAAGAATTATGTAAGAATGGCATCTCAGGATGCTGAGGGGTCTGTCCCTCTGTTTCACTGATCAATCATTCCACCAAAGAAACATGGATCTTTGTGAGGTCATATAAGCAGAGTTAAGACTTTAACATGTGACCTCAGCGTCTAGTAATCAAGACTTTGAAAAGGAGAATGAGAGCCCGTCTGTAAATAAAATATCTTTGATTTTCACATCGAAAGTCTTGCATAAGATGCTCTCAGATTCACTCACCTTCTCTGAGACCTGGAATGAAGTGACAGAATCAAGGTCTTCCCCAGGATGACAAGAGATTTTGCATTTTCTTACCAAAAGTATGCCGTGTTTGAGCTCTTCTAGTTGGCAAGTGTGAGCATTCCTTTGAGTGAGACAAAGCAGGCTTTGTCTGCATGCCCGCCACTGTACTTTTGTTGGTCCATTCTCTTCCTTTATCTAACGTGAATGGACCAAGGGCGCCTACCCACGACCCCCCCCCCCCCCCCCCCCCCCCCCCCCCCCCCCCCCCCCCCCCTGCCCCCCCCCCCCCCCCCCCCCCCCCCCCCCCCCCCCCCCCCCCCCCCCCCCCCCCCCCCCCCCCCCCCCCCCCCCNTCCTTTATCTAACGTGAATGGACCAAGGGCGCCTACCCACGACCCCCCCCCCGCCCCCACCTGTTTTTATTTTTTCCTGATTTGTGGTATTCCATAGAGTTTAGTGGTGTATTTCACTTCTTCTGGCCTTTTAATGTTCCAGTTTCCTTACAGTTTTCCAGGTTGAATACCCGCAGAAAAACCTTCTTGCAAATAGAGTACTGGGTCCTTGAAAGCCTCCAGGGTACAAATGGCTTGCTCAGCTAGCAACCAAGATGGCGCCTCAGGCAGGCCCACCCCCCAGGTTCTGCCTCCTCCCTGCCGCTGGGTGCACACTACTGGTAATTTCTTCTGGAAACCGGGTAAAGGCAGATAATAACACGGAGGTCAACAATGCAAGCTTAGTCATGCGTGTCAAACCGGGTGTCAGCTCGGCTTTGACGTGAGCCTGCAGGCTATAGGAGCAGAAGCGGGGCTGGCCGCGTGAGCCTCGTGAAAGAAGAAACGGACGGTGGGCAGGAATAGCTTTTCTTTCTCTTTCTTTTTGCAAAAGGAAAATGGGAGAAATGGTTCCGCATGTTGGATCTGGCCTCTCCTTTTTGCAGGAATTCTGTTGTCCCTTCAGAAAATACAAAAGCTGTGTTCCAAGGCACGCTGGCACCCGCTTGGCACTGCAGCTCCCTCTTGGCATCGCCTCGTCCTGTTGCTGGCAGGACGGAGCCTGGACCTCTGCAGCCTCGTCCTCTGCTGTTTTCTGCACGGGAGCCAAGCACTGTGGCCACTCGCGAGGCAGGGTTGGCAGTGGAAGGGCCCAGATGCCAAGCTCTGGACTGGGCTTCTGCTGGGCTTGAGGCTGGCCCCTTCCCCGGCGTCTGCCCTGGCTTTGCGGCAGCCTGCGTGCCCGTCTGCAGTGCTGGGCTGGGGATTAGGCTTCTGCTGGCTCCCGGGGATGTGCGGTCACTGTTTCCCTTTTGAATTACCCTTGATTATGAGGAATGTGTCTTTACACATTCCTCCCCAGGCGCCTGCCTCAGCCCATGTGCCTCCACCACTAAAAAGGGGGTTTTCTCTCAGATTACGGGCCATTGTCAGCCAGAAAGCTCATGGAATTGGAATGCTCTTCTTCGGGTAGGAAGATGTAAAACGAAATACAAAGACTTGTATTTCAGACACAAACCCTGGTTCTCCTCTAAGTGATAAGACAGGGGCTGAATGAAGCTGAACAAAGAGAAAACAAATACAAAACAAAACAACCGTCTTCCCCAGGAAGATGAGGAAAGCGTCTTTCCTTTTCTGCTCCTTAACGTCCTCACACAACGCCATGGACTTTGACTGAGGACGGTTTCAGTTCCTTATCCAGAGACTTCTTAGTTGACCAAGGGGAGACTGGGTTCTCCAGCTTAGAGGAGGTTGTAGATTTCTGGAATGTTTCAGCAAATGCATGTTGGGTTGAGTTCCCAGTGGTAAGGAATATTGGATTCCTTTATGCTGGTGAAGGGGCAGGGGAAGAGGAGTTCAGGCAACAAGTCTGACTGTCCTTGGCAGAACAAGAAATGAAAACCAACTTAAGAAGTTCACCAGCTACAAATTTCTGTGGTGGTCCAGGGGCTAAGAATCCATGCTCCCAGTGCAGGGGGCCTGGGTTTGATCCCTGGTCAGAGAACTAGATCCCACAAGTTGCAACTAAAGAGCCTGTGTGCTGCAGCTAAGGCCTGGTGCAGCCAAATAAATATTAAAAAAAAAAAAAGTTCACCAACTAGAAGGGATGCTAAATACACAGAAACAGCTCAGAAGAAACACTCCCCTCTGGGATAACTTTGTTCCTTGAGATTTATTCATATTCTCAAATCTTTGGGTATTTGCCCTCCCTGTTCATCAGAATTACAGCTACAGTTCAAACGGAAGGGTGAATTATAGCTAAACAGAAGGGGCTTCACTTTCCACAGCACAGTGTCTACATGACCTTTTTCCTAAAAGCAACTTTGAGCAACTTTGGACCCAAGTCCCAAGGCTGTAATCCTAGCCAGCTGGAATGGTTGTCCACGTTCAGTTTCTGCAGGTGAAAAAGTGGTGTGTCCCAGTGGCGATCTGTCCAGCTTCACAACTCTGCAGTCAGACAGACCTGAATTCTAGTCTTTTCTGCTTCATGACTTGAGTAAATTCTTGAAGCTCTATAAACCAAGCCTCAGTTTACTCCTCTATAAAATGGGAGGATCACAGTGCCTACCTCCTGAGGTTCCTGTGAGTGTGAGATAGTAAATTCCTGGTACAACGTAGGGCCAGAGGAAACCCTATGTAGATGCTGGTGAGTGTTCAGATTTCCTGCCAGTTTTGGTGGAAGAACATCATCTGTCCATTTGCTTTCAGTGAGGCTGGCTTCTCTATGTCCTTGGGACCCCCAGGGCTCCATGTGACATGGAGCCAGATGGGGCATGTGCCAACTAAATGTCTGCTCTATGAAGTAGAGGGCAAGACAGCCTGCGGATTATACATTACTATTAGTAGAATATAGACAGTTCATAAATGACTGTTAGAATAGACATTTCCCAACGTGGCTAACAAAGGAAATTTTAAGCCTTAGAGTCTAGATACTGAGGAAACATTTTATTAACGGAATAATTGCCAAATTTGGAACCATGGCCAGTCCCATCCCCAAGGCCATTATTGACTTTAACAGGTGATCTTAGCAGACGTAAAGCACACTGGGAAGGGACAGTAGTGACGGAGTGAGATTTTACTGTCATTTGTGGGCCCTAGACATGGGAGCCCATCTCTAAATCTAGAGAGTGAGGGTTTGGCTCACTTTTTCTGTAAAGGGCCAGATAGTAAACATTTAGGCTTTGCAAGTCTTTCAGAGTTGTTCTGTGAAGCAGCCACAGAACATGTAAGCAAATGAATGGGCTGTGTTCCAATAAAACTTTATTTACAAAACCAGATGGTGGCAGGATTTGTTCTATCCATGGGCAATAGTTTGCTGATCTCTGATATAAGAGGCTGAAAATGTGATGTCAATATTCAGAACTTTATTTTGTAATCAACTTTTAGGTAGGTCACGTAGTCCCTAAATAAGGCATCTCTCATTTCTTTCTTTCTTTCTGGTTAACAGTTCATCCAGCTAAGATATGTGAGACTCTTAAGGGACATGAAGAACAGGATCAGAGATGGCGAGTCTGGGGACCAAACTCAAGGGCCACACATATGTGAGGAGTGGGCAGTGATAAGATGATGAGCGATAACGAGTCTGGGATGCATGGGTTCGGAGCTAAAGAAAGACCACACGCCATATTGCAGCTGACCATTGCCGTAGAGAGTTTAGGTCAAGTGATCCAGATAGTCCAGTTTTTCAGAAGAAACCAGAAACCTGAGAAAATACCAGATTTTTAAATATGCATTGGCTTACTAGTTTTAAAAGCACTGTGCCACCTTACCAAAACACGTGTGTGGCTGAAACGTAGTGTGCAGAGTGGTCGTCTGCGAGCTCAGCTTTCAGCCCATAGATCACATCTGTAATATTGTCAGTTGTTTTAAAACGAGGCTGGAAGATCTCTGAATTTTGTAAAAACTGGCCAGATTTATGTCCTTTTCCTTAAAGTCTCTCCCTCTGTTTCAAAACTGTCTACCCCGAAGTAGCGCCACAAAGCTCTGTCTGACCGTATGTACAAGGTATGCCAAACATATCCAGTGAAATTCTAACTGTAGAATGCCATTAGAATTTGAACAGCCTAAAGGAAAGGGTAAAACTTGGCAGGTTGTTCATTACACTGAAGATTTATGGACAACTAACCTAGAAAATGCAGAGAGAAATCAGGCCACTTTGG
>SJYA01012971.1:0-15303 GCA_006410615.1 Neotragus moschatus
TAGCTGGAAAGATCAATTTTCCACATTCCCTCATGAAGAAACAAAGGAACAGAGAGTGTTAAACACATTAAGAAACATCCAAGTTATGGGTAAATTTGGCTTTTGTAATATTTGTTCTCCTAAGCTGTATGCATTTATTCGAACATGTAATGTAAGCTCCAAGACACCGAAATAGGGAGAGAACAGTCTTTTGGAAAAATGATGCGGGGACATCTAAATATCCAGGTTCAAAAATTAAGAAGGCAGACCCCCTACCTCACTCCATAAACAAAAACTCACTCAGAAGAGATCATAAAGAACTAAATGGAGGAGCAAAACTATAAAACTCTTATAGGAAAACCTAGACAAAAGCTTTTGCTACCCTGGATTAAGCAATGGTTTCTTTTAGGGGTGTGTGTGTCATAATTTATTTAATCATATTCCTTTCGATGAACAGTTTCTTTACATTTTATTAGTATTTCAGAGAGTGCAGTGAACCTTCTCATACATGCATCTTTGTACATGTAGGTAACGGTTTCTTAGCTACAGCGTCGAAAGCACTGGAAACACCACCAACAAAAAATAAAGTGGACTTCATAAAAATTAAAATCTTTGTGCTTCAAAGTACGCTATCAAAGAAAACAACCCACAGAATGGGAGAAAATGTTTGCAAATTGGGTAAGAGACTTATATTCACTGTACACTATAAAGAGCTCCTACATCTAAAAATAAAATGACAAATAATTAAAAAATGGGCAAAGGATTTTCCCAAAGATCGTCTATAAATGGCTCATAAGCACATGAAGAGAAGTTCAACGTTAATAGCTATTTGGCCGTTCCTCAGAAGTTAAACACAAGTTACTATGCATGCGTGCTCAGTCATGTCCCAGTCTCTGTGACCTCACGGACTGTAGCCTGCCAGGCTCCTCTGTCCATGGGATTTCCCGGGGAAGAGTCCTGGAGTGGGCTGCCCTTTCCTTCTCCAGGGGATCTTCCTGACCCAGGGACTGAAGTTGTCTCTCTTGTGTCTCCTGCACTGGCAGGCAGATTCTTCACCACTACGCCACCTGGGAAGCCCCCACAAGTTACTATATGACCCAGCAATTTCACCATTAGATATATGCCAAAGGGAATTGCAAACTTATGTCCAGAGAAAAATGTGTACCTGAATGCTCACAGCAGCTGAAAAGAAGAAACATTTCAGGTGTCCATCAACTGATTAATGGGCAAAAAAATGTGGCATAACCACACAATAGAATGCTATTTTCAATAAAGAGGAATGAGTACTGATTCATGCTACAACATAAATACTATGCTAAGTGAAAGAAGCTGGTCACAACAGACCATATATGTGTGATGATCCAGAACAAGCAAATCTATCGTGACAGAAAGCAGATTAAAGGTTGCCATGGCTGGCGGTTGGAGTGATAAGTGATGATGTTAATGAATATGGATGTTTTTCCTTTTTTATTTTTAAAAATTGAAATATTATTCACATATTATGAAATTTGTCCTTTTAGAAAGTACAATTCAGTGGTGTTCCATAAAAACACGAGGTTGTGCAACCATCACCACAATTTTTAATTCCAGAACATTTGGGGGGGGGGCTTCTTTTTGGGGTAATGAAATGTTCTAGAATCAAGTAGAAGTAAGGGTTGCACAATTTTGGGACTATACTAAACACTGCTAAACTGTAACCTTTAAAAGAATGAACTCTTATCATTTCGATCTATAAAAGCTCTTGCAGAAATATGCAATGTAGAAATTAGAGATGGAAGGGAAAGGAAGCCTCCAAGTATTTAACAAAATTAAGGTTCTCAGATCCTCAGTCAGGCTCCTTTAACTATTTACAGGGATGGCTGGAAAGTGTGTGGCTGAAAACATTGTCAGGTGGTCACCTCAGGCTATTGTGTCCCCTTAAGGGGCTTAAAGGGTCATGAACCAGGGTAGGTCCTTTAGATAGTTCAGTTCAGTTCAGTTCATTCCCTCAGTCTCCACCAAACATTTTTATGGAGATCCACAGTAAGAAATACATTTTACGTCTTCTATTGGTAAACACANCAGGGATGGCTGGAAAGTGTGTGGCTGAAAACATTGTCAGGTGGTCACCTCAGGCTATTGTGTCCCCTTAAGGGGCTTAAAGGGTCATGAACCAGGGTAGGTCCTTTAGATAGTTCAGTTCAGTTCAGTTCATTCCCTCAGTCTCCACCAAACATTTTTATGGAGATCCACAGTAAGAAATACATTTTACGTCTTCTATTGGTAAACACACCCCCACATACTGTTCAAAGTGATACATTCTTACTATTGGAACACACTGATACTTCAATTTGCTTTTATTCCATTCCATTTTCAAAGACTGAAGTGACACACTAAACTGATTTCATGACCTGCTGATGGCACGTGTCTTACATGAAAGCCACGGCTCTAGGATGCCTCCTCTGCCACTCAACATTGGGTCACTGTCCCAGAGAGCAGGTGGTGAGAAAGTTGTTCTTTTTAAAACTTCATCTGTCTGCTTCCTTGAGCTCTTAGCCCCAAAGGACTCTCTGCAGCACCCCCTCCGGGAGATGGTGAAGGACAGGGAAGCCTGGAGCACTGCAGTCCATGGGGTCGCAAAGAGTCGGACATGACTGACCGACTGAAAGACAATAACTTCGCCCATAGCTGGGGTCAGTTCATAGGTAGGGAGAAAAACCCTTGGAGCTTTGAGATTAAATAGTTCTATGTAGTTACATCCACTGCCTTCTACATCTATGTTTTTATTCCTTCTCATTCTCAGCTTGGCGGGAGGTGGGGGCAACCTTGACTTAATCCTTTACTGATATTCTTCTAATGGTTTATATGGGGAAAGAGGGGATTACATTTCTATAAAAACTTTCAAAAGGCAACATTTCCCTCCTTATTTCACAAGGATGTAAAAATACATTCAAGATGAAGGAAGGAAGCATAACTGTCTCCAGGTGGGCGCTCAGTGGCCTGATATCCTCACCTATGTATGACAGGGAAAGTGAAGGTCACTTAGTTGAGTCCGATTCTTTGCGACCTCAATATACCGTCCATGGACTTCTCCAGGCCAGAATACTGGAGTGGGTAGCCTTTCCCTTCTCCAGGGGATCTTCCCAACCCAGGGATTGAACCCAGGTCTCCTGCATTGCAGGCGGATTCCTTACCAGCTGAGCCACAAGGGAAGCCCAAGAATACTGGAGTGGGTAGTCGGTCCCTCCTGTAGCTGATCTTCACAACCCAGGAACTGAACCACGGTCTCCTGCATTGCAGGCAGATTCTTTACCAAGCTGAGCTACCAGGAAGCCCAAGACATCCTAAGACAGCACTAGACTAACTGGCTTACAGTTCCATCTAACTCAGGCTTCTCCTCTTCAAATAACCGGTGATGTGTAGATTACACAGTTCTCCCAAATACATGGGATAATTGATTATCTTGATTTTAAATATACAGAGGAAAAAAATCTTGGTACTTGCAACCTCTCCATCACTGTCCCCCCTGCCCGTGGCTTCCCAATTACTTTCAATGGGGTTAGTGCTGGAAACGGGGAGACTTTTCCTTTGTTTTGTTGCAGACTTCATCTTTAGGGTCGTATTTTTGGACACATACAGAAGAGGAGAGAGCAGGGGGTGGGAGGCAAGCTGCAGGGCAGAACTAAATTCCTCTGTATTATTAATAGATTTGGTAAAGACAGGAACAGGAAGACTCTTGAGAGTCCCTTGGACTGCAAGGAGAGCCAATCAGTCCATCCTAAAGGAAATCAGTCCTGAATGTTCGTTCATTGGAAGGACTGAGGCTGAAGGTGAAACCCCAATACTTTGGCCACCTAATGCGAAGAACTGACTCATTGGAAAAGACCCAAATGCTGAGAAAGATTGAGGGCAGGAGAAGGGGACGACAGAGGATGAGATGGTTGGATGGCATCACNTATATATATATATATTTTACAATAAAAGAAATTTCACTGTTTTATTTTCTTCTCCATTATATTCCAACCCTTTCTATCTGCCCTGAAATATTCTTCAGAAGTGATTCCCCCCCCCCCCCCAGTGGCTCTGTAACATACCTGTTGGACTGATTCTATTATTTGATGTTTCGGGGTTTGGGTTGTTTCGCACTATTTTACCACTGCAAATAAAGTTTCAACTGCACTATTCTTATCATCACATGAAAAATCCTATCAATGATAAGACGAAAGAGTATGTACTTATCACTAGTTTAATCAGCGCTTGATAAATATTTGGTGTTGAAGAATATAAGTTGAAGAATTAAGTTTGTTTCACAATGCTGTCAAGTAGTAATGCTTTATTGATTCTAGTATTTGTGAATTCTTTTCCTCTCTAAGCTAATCATGGTCAGCTTTCTTGATCTGCAAATAAAAATCTTGACTTCCAAGGAAAAAAAGTTAGTAATGCTTTCAAAACATCTTAAGCACTCATCAAGATCTGAAAATCTGCCTCCTTGCATTTCCACAAGCTACATATTTCAACTATTTACTCTTTTGCAACTAACACTTTATTTTAAAAGGCAAGACATTTCCTGTTTACGACTTCATGGCAATAGGATAAAACAGCAGTTTAAGGCTATAAAAGGCATTCTCTGAGGGACCTTCTGGAATATATTATACTTAAGAGTTTTCATGTGTGTTGAAGAATGCAAACATATACTGTTTTTAAAGGCCAAAGTACTATTGTTTTTCTGGATAAAATTATGAAAATAGAGTTAAATGCAGAAATTTAAATGTGTGGTTTTATTCCTTAATATTTAGGAAAGATGGTCATTTCTTGTCTTATGAATTGTTCTAGTTTCCTTATTTTCTCTGTGGTGTTTTGCTGGAGTCACTGTGAGGTGGGTAGACAGGAGCGAGGCACTCCCACGACCACGAAGCTGGTAGCCTCCTGTGACCGCTCATCTCCCAGTTTCCCAGAACCGCACGGGAAGCTGACTCTGCACCTCTGACCTCTGTAGGCTTCTCAGGGAATCCAGGAGGTCAGCTTCCCTGCCTTCCTTACAGGCTTTCTGAAAACTGACATGGCAGGGGAATAGGGACACGGAGAGAGGTCTTGTCCTGGAAGAATCCTTCCTTGGATAAAAACACTTTTTCACATGGTATTTGGAGCTCTGACACTAGCAGGTTTCTCACAGATACAAAACGACAGTGTTATTTATTTAGAGGCCATTATTAGGGTAGAGCCCCCTGGACTGCAAGGAGGTCCAACCAGTCCATTCTGAAGGAGATCGGCCCTGGGTGTTCTTTGGAAGGAATGATGCTAAAGCTGAAGCTTCGGTACTTTGGCCACCTCATGCAAAGAGTTGACTCATTGGAAAAGACTCTGACACTGGGAGGGATTGGGGGCAGAAGGAAAAGGGGACGACAGAGGATGACATGAGTCTGAGTGAACTCCAGGAGTTGGTGATGGATAGGGAGGCCTGGTGTGCTGCGATTCATGGGGTCGCAAAGAGTCGGACACGACTGAGAGACTGAACTGAACTGAGCATAGACCCAGGCACATCGGGGAAGCGCCACTCTGTAGGGGGTCTTCTGGGAACGGTGTGGGTGGGGTCCACATCTCATGGACTGGAGGACACTGCTGGCTTCCAGTGCACGGGTGCTAGCAGGACAGATGCTCTGCAGTCCAGCTGTCGGTAGGCTGGGCCTGGGTCATATCTCATGTGGTTGGATTTTTTAATGTCCTGCTGGTCATTCATGTACGTCAAAATTCAGTGTATAACTGCTTGAGCCTATAATCTAATCATTTTACATATAAGCACAACACAGATCCTTCAGAATTTTAATACACACTTAGATTTCCAGGACAGCAATTCCACGTCAAGTGGTCGGGGTGGAGGGAAGATCGCACTTTGTTCATTCAAGGAGTTATTTACCCTGTTGTCCATTTTGGAAAATGAATTCTTGGACACTCTTGGATACGACTGAGTGACCGGACTGAACTATAAATTGATATCTTTTAATTTCTCTTGTATAGTTACAGAAAGGCCTTAGTCTTGCTATGAAGGGACACATGCAAGTAGGTTTTATTTCGTATAAACTTCCTTTGAGAATGATAAAGAAGCCTTACCACATGTTATCAAAGAGGGGAAGGCAAAGAATTTTCCAGGTCAGTTCCGTCTGAGCATCATTAAATGGCCATAAAAACGGCAAACAAAACTCGGGTCACCCGTTCTGGACTCCAAAGGAGCTCAGCCGGACCAAGAGTGATGTGGGCACATATACGAGCAACTTCTGTCTTCTGGGAGCCAAGAGTCCCAGAGACCCCACTGACCTCCAGCGTGATCCTGTTCTTCACCAGGAGCCCGATCTTAATGTCCATTAGGTTCAGGTCTTTCTCCAGCTGCTGATTGCCCCTGATCTTGGTCACCACTTCCTCCCTCAATCGGGCTACCTCCAGCTCTTCCTGGAAATCCAAGTCGCTTTGGTCCAACAGGTATACAAATTTGCGGATTACTCTTAATGGGGGGTTTTCGGAGCCAACTGCAAGGAAAGGAAAGGAGTGCTTCAACTGGGCATGCTTGAAATGATCATCAGTAGGACAGAAACTAGGTCTTTAAAGAAAGCATTATCCGAAAAGAGAGCAACGAGGGTGCTGGGCCCCACAGTGAATCATCCCGCCTCACGTCAAGTATGACGTGTCAAAGGAAACTGATCATATAAATAAATGCAGGCCACTGAGAACGTCTGCCTCACAATTTCCTTGTTATCCAGCATTTGTTTATCAGCCGTCTCTCACACTGTTTCCAGGACTCCCACACTGAGGAGATAGTTCTATCTATTGGTGTCTTACTGATGAGGAATCTGGGAAAGAAGGCTAACTCTGAGTAGTCCTGGCTCTGAGAGCTTGTGGCTGAGCTAGATAAGAGATTTCTGTTCTTGCTGCAGGAAGCAGAAAGTGTTTGTTTTTTTCTGTCCAAAAGACTTTGGGGGAAGGAGCAAGAATTAGGTGAAAGGGGAATTAGGAAAAGTCAGTCAAGGGAGAACTGTAAGGTCCACAACTGGAACACATGTTCTGCTTGGCAGAAACAAAACAATTTTAGAAATGGAAATTGGGTCCCTGTCATTTCAGCATGGGCCAGGGAGGGCCCTCAGCACCTAGGAGACCAGCCTTAGTCATGGTGAGGGCATCTATGTAAATTCTACCACGGGCTTTCCCTTAGTGCCTTGAACCTTACTTATGCTTTGATTCCTCGGCACTGTGACTTTGCAAAAAAAAAAAAAAAAACCCAACTTTTTAAAGGTGTTTAGTGAGAGTGACTCTGGGTAAATCATAAGAGTAAACAACTGGAACTTCAGTGCTGATGACAGGACATGGCAACACAAAGAGGACTTGAGAGAGCCTGGTCTGGTTTTGGCAGCCTCAGTCAACGTCCTCTCCTTTCCATCAGGGCTCTATTCAAGCTTCCCTATGTTAATACTGCTGTTAGGCTGTGTGGTGTTTTGTCACTTAAGAGATACAGAGTTCAATCAATAATGCAAACAATCAGCAGCATGAACCCAGCACAAACAGCCAATTCTAGAGTCATCTGTGTTACTATTGTGCCTCTTCTGACGTATTTATCCGTATCTATCCAGGAAAAGCATCCGAGGTCCACATCTGCCTCCAGGCTCGGAATCTACTGGAGAATAAAGCCTCATATTCCACTAGATCGCAAGTTACCATGGATCATGGACCCTTCACTGCCTGATCACCAAAGCATATGTGAATTTATTTTCCTTCTATTTTACCAAAGATGCTGTTGGTGACATGACCATTTCAGGAACAGCCTGAACCGCACACCAGAGCTCACTTACACAGCTGAGAGAACGTAAGCCATCTCATCTAAAGTTCTCTCTGCCTGCTCCAGAGAACTGTGTATCATTTTGTGTGCCAACAGGGCAGGTAGAAACAAATGAGTAATTTAGCTTTACCAATTTTTATGGTTCAAATGTAACAGCTCCTCTGTTAACAGCTGGCTTTCTTACATCTTCACACCACTTTGTGGTAACTTTAGTTTCAGGAAACCACCCAACTTTACAGTCAGCCCTTACAAGTGGCCAGTTGAAGTTCTAGCAAGTTCCAAACCTGAATGCATTCAGTGCCTTTTGGGGGGAAATGGGTGAAAATGAATCATGACAGGCTAAGAAAAGTGATATTTTTCAGCTTAAGAAAATGCCTTTGTTTTATGAAGGTGCTGAATTGAGAAAGAAAAGAAAGTTTACAGTTCGGTTACCACAAAGCTACTTCATTTGCCAAAGCAGCTTTTATCTAATTTATTCACTAACATAGTTTCTGTCTTCTACGCTTTAATAAGAAATCACCTAGATTTTTAGCTGGAATTCCTTCTATCTTTGTAACTTAAAAAAAAAAGCAAGCAAGTGACAAAAACTACCCACAAAGTTATATATGTTCTACTTATTTACAAGGTATTGGTGGGGGGTGGTCTTGAGGGGAGTGGACAAACGCTAAATTATGTGAAATTGGTTTGTAATCTCACAGCTGAGTTTTCCTTTCCAGATCTAGCACTGTTTCTACAATTGTCTACTTTACTGAATATACAATTTAGGGATGGCTTTTTGTCAATAAAGTATGCTAAATGCTAGCATAATTTACATTAAAGAAAAACAAAACCAAAACTACCCACAAAAACCCATTCCCTAGAAGGAGAGGAAAAGCAGCTTGTGTGTGTTTGGAAAATTAATCCTTAATTTACCTATCTTAGTGTGCCAGGGCTCAGAAAACAAACCCCCTCTCTTCAGCTTTCTTGTAAAAACTGAAAGAAAGATATCTACCAACGGAGACATGAATCTCATCAATTGCAAAGTGCAGCAGTGTGGCGTTAGAGACACGTTCTTCCCTCAGTCTGCATGCTGGATTCTGGAACCTAGCAAGCAAGGCAGTATCTGGAAGATTCCACAGCTTGAGGCAGAACCTGGCTTTTGAGGCTGCCAGAGATTTTTCCCTTAACAAGTACCAGGGAGGGTCTTCCTTGGGTCATACACTTTGCTCCATAATTCAGGCAGACTTTTGACGATAAAAGGTGTTGGCGAAACTACTTACTACTACTGTGTTAGGAACATTACTGAGCAGTATTTTTATTTCTTTCAAAAAAAATTAATAAGACACAAGATAGTTACAGAAAACATAATGGCCATTTTCACTACGAAAATACACAATGATGTGTTTTGCCCTCTCAAAACTAATCCTGAATGACCTAAATATTTGAAGAATCTGAGCAGTACTAATAAACTTATCAGCAAGCTCTTCTAGACTTAATCTAGGACAGGCTCTTTATCACATGTTCTTATGATAATCAGAATGTTAAAAATTCAGCATATAAAGAACGATTCACTATGTAAAACAAATGAACGATAGAATAACAAACATGAGCCG
This sequence comes from Neotragus moschatus, assembly GCA_006410615.1. Taxonomy (NCBI): domain Eukaryota; kingdom Metazoa; phylum Chordata; class Mammalia; order Artiodactyla; family Bovidae; genus Neotragus; species Neotragus moschatus. Next base: position 9,373 of record SJYA01012971.1, read on the forward strand.
AGCTGAAACTGAAAAAGATGTCACAAAATGTGAATGCTCTTTCTGGGGGATTTTTATTTTGTTTTTCTGTTTTCCAACTTTCTGCCAACGACATACTAGTATTATAAGGAAGACAGTTTAAAAACCACAGGGACTGTGAAAAGTCTAAAATGAAATTACATGAAGATGTTTGTAGCTTTCTTTGGGAGGTGAAACTATGTGCTTTTCCCCTTCTTATTCATATTTCCAAACTTCTTATATGACTATGTTTTGTTCTTAAGATGAGAAGAAAACAAATCGCAGGCCAGGTAATAAATGAAACAGTATTCAGATGTAAGTTTATCTTCTGGCTAACTCTTTTGCATTAAATTCTTGCCTCTAGCTTATTATTATTATTTTTTGAATATCTGTATGAGGTCCTTTCATGATTGTTTTCCACGATTTTCTTTTGAAATACATAGTGAGACAGGCATACAGTTTTTATCTTGACCTCCTGCCAGTGACCTCATGACTGACAGGCTGCAGGAAACACCAAGACAGCTCTGCCAAGAAGCCACCACTGAGTCCACTCCTGCAAGGTCCTTCCCACATCACTTGAGGAAATGGGCACGGGGACCACGTCCCAAGGCTGATGCTGTGGGCATGGGCCTGCGAGCGCTAGAGGGCCTCTTGTGGCAGTGGGGGTCAGCATCAGCTTGTCACGGGGATGGAGCGCTGGCAGCAGGGGTCCTGGAAGGTGCCCCTTGGCGTGAGCCCTCTTGAGGTTGCCATTAACCCTACCATAGAGCCCATATTCAGCTCACATTTAATGCAAAAATATCAGCATTAATGCCAACTCCATTGTTTAAAAATTGAAGTATAATTGAAGTATATCATTAATCCATATACATATCATATATATTCTTCACAAAACACCTGAAACTAACACAACACTGTAAATATATATATATTGGGTTGGCCCAAATTGGGTTTTTCCATAAACTGTTGCAGAAAAACATATATATATAAATTTTCAGATTCTTTTCTATTATAGGTTATTATAAGATATTGAACACAGGTCCCTGGGCTATACAGTAGGTCCTGCTGATTATCAATTTTATATATAGTACTGTGTATCTGTTAATCCCATATTCCTAATTTATCCCCTCCCCTCAACATTGTCCATTTTTTTTGGAAGAAGAAATCCCATCTACTGGCCTTAACCATTCCGCTTTGATAGAAAGGCCCGTTTCCTGTCAATGACATGCTCGAGTCCGAGATGGTCAAAATGTACTGGCGATAACGTGCACACACTGACGTGATCAGCTGGAAACACCTTGTGCTTGCTTGGTTTATAAGGAATACTTTGTTTCAGAATGCTCCACTTACCCAGTGTTTTGTAGTCGTCTCTAGCTTTGCTCGCTCTCAACAGAGACTGGATTTTCACAATTTCATTGTTCTGCAAAAGAAGATGACCAATCAGAGTTCCAGGGACTCCACTATTTTAGAATTTAGAACTCTTCAAACACTGACAGCATTTGAAGANAATACTTTGTTTCAGAATGCTCCACTTACCCAGTGTTTTGTAGTCGTCTCTAGCTTTGCTCGCTCTCAACAGAGACTGGATTTTCACAATTTCATTGTTCTGCAAAAGAAGATGACCAATCAGAGTTCCAGGGACTCCACTATTTTAGAATTTAGAACTCTTCAAACACTGACAGCATTTGAAGACTGGACACTATTTAGAACTGACAGTATTTAGATGTGGCGTAGTCAGTGTTTATTTTGCATTCTCTTTGAAGAAAGGGTCAGATAAGTTAGCTAACAGTATATAAACAAGATTGCAAAGGGACTGTCTAAATAAAGATATCTAAAAAGGGAAAAGAATTTTACCACCAAACTTAGATGGTCCAATCTATGTTCACATATCCATTCTTCAAAAATCCTGAAAAAATTCCTCCTGTGGGCTCATATTTAACTGGTTAGCAGTAATTAAAAACTTTGCAAGCAAAGTTGGAAAGTCCTTCATTAGTGTCTTTTCTCTCTGGCATAACTAGCCCACCTAAATTTTTCCTCACCCATTTCCTTTCCAGTTCTGAATGATGAAGTCTTACTCTCAACAAAAAAATGTAAGAAGCCTCTAAATAGTATCACATTGAGTTCTAAAATCCACTTTTTTCCTCCAAGCATTTGTTTCTACCATTTAATAAGAATCATTCAATGCTAACATTCACAAACTATTCATTTAAGTTCATTCTCAGGGAGGACAAAAATCCACGTGTCTCTCTTACATGAGCTCTGAAAAACTGCAGTCGTGAGAGGTAATTCCTTCGTGCTGTTACCATCCGGTACCAGGACTGAATCTAAAAAATAAGTGAAAAAGAAAAACCCAGGCAATTAACAAACCACCTTTCATATCCCTCTATGCAGTCTTTTGGAAGCAACAGTTAGNTTGACTCATTGGCAAAGACTCTGATGCTGGGAGGGATTGGGGGCAGGAGGAGAAGGGGACAACAGAGGATGAGATGGCTGGATGGCATCACTGACTCGATGGGCGTGAGTCTGAGTGAACTCCGGGAGTTGGTGATGGACAGGGAGGCCTGGCGTGCTGCGATTCATGGGGTCGAAAAGAGTCGGACACGACTGAGCGACTGAACTGAACTGATGCAGTCTTTTGAAAATAATATTGATAATTTGATAAAAAAGTAAAAATGGGCCACCCACCAAGTAGTAAACATCTACAGCCTCGATTTCATCTCTGACTTCTTTCGCTGCTTTTCCTCCGAGGGGCTCAGAGCATGTTACACATTATGCTGGAGAAGGCAATGCAGCTCTTTGTACTATTTTGCTTTAATCTCAGTAAATAAAAGCCAAGCGAGCAAGGCATTTTGCTGAGAGTTGCAATGGGTCAGGGGATCAAATAAAACTAAGTTCAGAGTTGCTTCCAACACCCCTTCAATGCAGCCAATACTTTTTAGGCCTTTACAGAAAAACATTTCAAAAGGTCTCATGAGGGACCCACTGTGACCCATGGTTTTCTGGGTGAATAAGCAAGTGTTCCATGGTGAGCACAGGATATTTCCAAGTGTAACACGTTCAGGAACTAATAATGCAAATGTCATTCTCTGTCCTCACAGTTTAAAAAGCCTTAACAAATCTCATCTGATTTCATCTCTCTCCAGCCCTCCTCTTCTGACTCTTAGGGATTTCCAAGTTTCTACAAGCTCATCGACAGATAGTTCTTTAGTTTTCAGCTCTGAGAGTGGGCACCCCAATGGCTGCTCTTTCTCTAAGCTTGGAGCAGCCAGCCTGGATTGGAAGCTGGGTTAGATGGGCTTATTTACTAAATACAGGCTCTAATTCCTGTACTTCCTTCTTGTCATTGGCTTTGCATTTGACTTACAACTAAGGTTTGTACTGTTAAACCCGAACATTCTAATTATTATTAGAAAAGATCATACAAAGCACATGAAATAAAGCTGGATTTCCTCCAAATCAATTCGGACTTTTTAGAGAAGAAGCATTTATTAGGTTTGGTGCAAAAGCAACTGCGGCTTTGCACTGTTGAACATCGCCATTTGATACTGGAATACGTTCTTAAATAAATGTGGCTATGCTATCCATAATTTTCATGGACATTTCTTACTTTTTTAAATCTATTTTTAATTGAAGGATAATTGCTTTACAGTATTGTGTTGGTTTCTGCCAAACATTAACAGGAACCAGCCATAGCCATCATATATATATATATTTTTTTTGCTGATGACATTACTGGCTGTGTATTTTATGTTTATTTTAGACTATGGAGATGATGTTAGACAAAAGCAAATTCAAGTGATTTTCTTATCTGATTTCAAGATGGATTGCAAAGCAGTGGAGACAACTCGCAACATCAACCATGCACTTGGCCCAGGAACTGCTAACAAGTGTACAGAGCAGCAGTGGTTCAAGCAGTTTTGCAAAGGAGACGAGAGCCTTGAAGGCGAGGAGCTCAGTGGCTGGCCGTCGAAGCTGACAGTGACCGACTGAAAGGAATCATCGAAGCCGTCCTCTTACGATGATACAAGAAGTGGACAAAGACCTCAGTGTTGACCCTTCTACGGTTGTTTGGCATTTAAAGCAAGTTGGAAAGGTCAAACAGCTCGATGTATCGGTGACTCATGATCTGACTGAAAATAGCAAAAGCTGTCACTTTGAAGTGTGGTGTTCTCTTCTTCTATACGCAATAATGAACCACTTCTCAACTGGACGGTGAGGTACACGTGACGAAAACTTGATTTTACACAGCTGTCAAAGACCAGCTCAATGTTAGACCTAGAAGAAGCTCCAAAGCACTTTCCAAAGCCAAACTGGCACCAAAAAAGGTCACGGTCACTGTTTAATGGTCTGCTGCTGGTCTGATCCACTCCAGCTTTCTGAATCCCAGTGAAACCATTACATCTGAGAAGTATGCTCAGCAAAGCAGTGAGATGCACCGGAAACTGAAATGCCTGCAGTTGGCATCAGTCAACAAAAAGGGCTCAATTCNGTCACGGTCACTGTTTAATGGTCTGCTGCTGGTCTGATCCACTCCAGCTTTCTGAATCCCAGTGAAACCATTACATCTGAGAAGTATGCTCAGCAAAGCAGTGAGATGCACCGGAAACTGAAATGCCTGCAGCTGGCATCAGTCAACAAAAAGGGCTCAATTCTCCATGACAATGCCTGACTGCACGTCATACAACCAATGCTTCAAAAGTCGGATGAACTGGGCTACAAAGTTTTGCCTCATCTGCCATATTCACCTGACCTCTTGCCAACCGACTACTACTTCTTCAAGCATCTCGACAACTTTTTTGCAGAGAAAATGCTTTGACAACCAGGAGGAGGCAGAAAATGCTTTCCAAGAGTTTGTTGAATCCTGAAGCATAGATTTTTATGCTACAGAAATAAACAAACTTATTTCTCACTGGCAAAAATGTGTTGACTGTAATGGTTCCTTTTTTGATTAGTAAAGATGTGTTTGAACCTAGTCATATTGATTTAAAACTCACGATGTGAAACCACAATTACATTTGCACTAACCTATTATATAGACAACATAGTGTTTTGATGGCCCTTCTTGAAGATGATCAGCTAAGTGAGGGGGGAGGCGGGACTCAAACCCAGGACTTGCTTCTGACGTCAAGTCTCAGACACAGTCTGTCTTCCAGAAGCAAAAGGAGAATGGAGGAAAAAGTTCACATGCTTGCTAAGGTAGGAAGGAGTGTTTACCTTCACAATAGAACGAATATTATCAATGAACATTTGTCGCCTGCGTTTATATGCTTCCCGTTGCTTGTACGCCTTCCAAAAAGCCTGTAGAAAATAATGAGATACAGAATTACTTACATGTCACAGTTTATTTTAGAAAGTGCAAGGACAGAGTATACCACAAGAGACACTGAGCTGGGACAAAGTCAGGAATCCTCCCTTCCAGATCTCATCTGGACACCATCTCACCTGACACCAGGTGGACACTGAACTGGGCAGAGTGCACCTGTTCACAGCTATGGCTTATCCCAGGTTGGTGACAGGAATTACCAGGTGGAAGTCCAGGTTATGCTTCGAAAGCGTAATTTTAACAAGGCCCCGAGTGATAAGAAGTAATAATAAAACGGAATTGTCCTGAAATATACAAACAGATCAACTTGGTGCTCCTACTATTTGGTAACAATGTAAGATACCGCAGGGCTTCTCAGGTGGTGCTAGTGGTAAAGAACCCACCTGTCAAAGCAGGAGACGTAAGAGACGTGGGTTCAATCCCTGGGTTGGGAAGATCCCTTGGGGGAGGGCATGGCAACTCACTCAGTGTTCTTGCTGAGATAATCCCAGGGACAGAGGAGCCTGGCGGGCTATAATCCGTGGGGTTGCAAAGAGTCAGACAAGCCTGAAGTGACAGCATGCATGAGATACCTCAAAATAATGACTAGTAAGTATCTTTACTCCAGCAAG
>SJYA01012972.1:0-11225 GCA_006410615.1 Neotragus moschatus
TTTATGAAAGTGAAAGAGGAGAGTGAAAAAGTTGGCTTAAAGCTCAACATTCAGTAAACAAAGATCATGACATCTGGTTCCATCACTTCATGGGAAATAGATGGGGAAACAGGGGAAACAGTGACAGACTTTTTTGGGGGGGGCTCTAAAATCATGGCAGATGGTGATTATAGCCATGAAATTAAAAGACACTTACTCCTTGGAAAGAAAGTTATGACCAAACTAGGTAGCATATTAAAAAACAGAGACATTACTGTGTCAACAAAGGTCCATCTAGTCAAGGCTATGGTTTTTCCAGCGGTCATATATGGACGTGAGAGTTGGAGAAAGCTAAGCACCAAAGAATTGATGAACTGTGGTGTTGGAGAAGACTCTTGAGAGTCCCTTGGATTGCAAGGAGATCCGATCAGTCCATTCTAAAGGAGATCAATCCTGGGTGTTCTTTGGAAGGACTGATGGTAAGGCTGAAACTCCAATACTTTGACCATCTCATGCGAAGAGTTGACTCATTGGAAATGTCCTTGATGCTGGGAGGGAATGGGTGCAGGAGAANAAGGAGATCCGATCAGTCCATTCTAAAGGAGATCAATCCTGGGTGTTCTTTGGAAGGACTGATGGTAAGGCTGAAACTCCAATACTTTGACCATCTCATGCGAAGAGTTGACTCATTGGAAATGTCCTTGATGCTGGGAGGGAATGGGTGCAGGAGAAGAAGGGGATGACAGAGGATGAGATGGCTGGATGGCATCACCGACTCGATGAACATGAGTTTGAGTGAACTCCAGAAGTTGGTGATGGACAGGGAGTCCTGCATGTTGCAATTCGTGGGGTCGCTAAGAGTCGGACACAACTTAGTGATTGAACTGAACTGAACTAAGTACCTAATTACATCATATTACAAACAAGTATAGTTAGTATATGATCAAATGAAGTTCTGTGTTTCTTGAATAATTCAAAGTTTTCTGAATATTTGCAGAAAATAAAAATACATGTGTATTTATTTTTTAACTCCAGAAATCATTAGGATTTATTAAAAAATGAATATATTTTGATAGAATGCAACCAGAAAGATTCTTCCCAGCACTGTTAAATTAATGTATTGTGATTATATTGCTTTTTCTGTTTCTTCATACATAGCACTCCCAATCTCCAGAAAACCTCCTTGTAAATAACACCTACAAGATGATAAAGAACATGGAAACTTTTACACATGTGTTTGGGAGAAATCATTCTGGACCTTGAAAGAACTGTGTTAGTCTCCTGGGTGTTGGACATTTAGAATAGTTCTCTGCACAGCACTATGCCTTGCAACTATATCATCACCAGTGGCAGAGATAGCACTTCTAAAAGTAGCATTTGTTGAAGAAACAAGGGATTATTAGAGAAGATCATCTCCATTAGAATCGTGGGATCTTCTTCAGCTATTATATATATATATATATATATATATATATACACACACACACACACACATAATATTCATGCCTTTGAATGACATCTCTCACCTAGGTAGTGAGGAGGACTTGTTAAAGTCCTGTCCATGGAGATTTAAGGGCACTTTTTGTTGTTAGAAAATTTTAATCAGAAGGATGTGAAAGAATGGAAAGTGTTTGTTTGGTGAATTGCAGTCAGATTTTACTTGAGTAAAGTAGAATTCAGAATCTAGTTCAGGTTACAGGTATAAAGCAAAACCACAATGAATGTAATATCCACAAAGGTGGAAGCATAATTTTCCTGTCTACAATTGACCTCATTTTTTACAAAAATAATCACAATAAAATTGTTTTTGCCTTAAACTTGATCTGATTTATTTACATAAGTGCATTATGGGTTTTTTAAAATTTATTTTAATTAGAGGTTCATTACTATACAATATTGTATTGGTTTTGCCATATATCAACATTAAAGACTCCTTTGTTGAAACTCTTTATAAAGAGTTTTAGACCTAAACTCTCGAAAGTCTGTGTCCTTTGTTTCTAATTGTGTCATGCTGTAAGGAAAACTGATTCCTGATGAATTTATATAAATAGGTATATTGGCATGAAAATAAAAATCCTCACTGGATTCCCTATCCTCACTGGATAAACTATGAACACTTAGTTTGCTTCTATGTTTTGGATATTATAAGTAAAGCTATTATAAACATCAGAATGTGTCTGTCTTTTCTAATATGTGTATTATTTTCTATATATAAACCCCAAGAATGGAACTGCTAAATTGTACAAAAATTATCTTTTAAGATTTTGAGAAACCACCAAATTGTTTTCCATAGTAGCTGTACCAATTTATATTCCCACTAATAGTACTCTAGAGTTTTCTTTCTCCACATTTTTGACATCCCTTCTTATTTATTATGTTATGATAGTCATTTTGACAAGTGTAAGGTGAAGTCTCATTATGGCTTTTGCATTTCTGTGGTAATCAATCAGGTTATGCATCTTGTAGTTGCCAGTTTTCTTTTTTTTTGGCAAATGTCTAAAAGCTATAGTCATGGTACTAGTACATACTATAGTATGGTACTAGTACAAAAACAGAAACATAGAACAATGGAATAGGAAAGAAAGCCTAGAATGAAACCTGTACACCTATGGTCAATTAATCCACAACAAAGGAGGAAAGACTGACAATACAATGGAAGAAAGATAGTCTCTTCAATTAATGGTGCTGAGAAAACTGGACAGTTACATGTAAAAGAATGAGATTAGAAAAATGGGCAAAGAAGATATGAAACATATGATATATGTGAATATAACTCAAACATAACAAAGAATTAAATCTTTCCATTTGTGACAACATGTATGGAACTGAAAGTTATTATGCTTAGTAAAATAAGTCAGAGACAAACAGAAACCATATGTCTTACATAAATATGCAATCTTGAAAGAAAACAAATCAATAAATATAATAAATAACAAATAGATTAACATATACAGGATAAGAAAAAAGGTATTGGTTACTAAAGGAAATAGGAAGAAGAAGGGATGAAATAGAAGAATGGCAAACTACCTGATATACAATAAACTAGTCACAAGAATGTAGCGTACTGCAAAAGGAATTTAGTTAATATTTTACAATAATTATGTATGGTCAGTTCAGTTCAGTTCAGTTGCTCAGTCGTGTCAGACTCTCTGCAACCCCATGAATTGCAGCATGCCAGGCCTCCCTGTCCATCACCAACTCCCAGAGTTCACTCAGACTCATCCATCAAGTCAGTAATGCAATACAGCCATCTCATCCTCGGTCGTCCCCTTCTCCTGCTGCCCCCAATCCCACCCAACATCAGAGTCTTTTCCAATGAGTCAACTCTTTGCATGAGGTGGCCAAAGTACTGGAGTTTCAGCTTTAGCATCATTCCTTCCAACGAAATGCCAGGGCTGATCTCCTTCAGAATGGACTGGTTGGATCTCCTTGCAGTCCAAGTGACTCTCAAGAGTCTTCTCCAACACCACAGTTCAAACGCATCAATTCTTCAGTGCTCAGCCTTCTTCACAGTCCAACTCTCACAGACATACATGATCACAGGAAAAACCATAGCCTTGACTAGACGGACCTTAGTTGGCAAAGTAATGTCTCTGCTTTTGAATATGCTATCTGGGTTGGTCACAAGTTTTCTTCCAAGGAGTAAGTGTCTTTTAATTTCATGGCTGCAATCACCATCTGCAGTGATTTTGGAGAACAGAAAAATAAAATCTGACAGTGTTTCCATTGTTTCCCCGTCTATTTCCCATGAAGTGATGGGACCAGATACCATAATCTATGTTTCCTGAATGTTGAGTTTAAGCCAACTTTTTCACTCCCCAGTTTGACTTTCATCGAGAGGCTTTGTAGTTCCTTTTCACTTTCTGCCATACGGTGGTGTTATCTGTGTATCTGATGTTATTGATATTTCTCCCGGCAATCTTGATTCCAGCTTGTGTTTCTTACATTCAGCGTTTCTCATGATGTACTCTGCATAGAAGTTAAAAAGCAGAGTGACAATATACAGCCTTGACATACTCCTTTTCCTATTTGAAACCAGTCTGTTGTTCCATGTCCAGTTCTCATTGTTGCTTCTTGACCTGCATACAGATTTCTCAAGAGGCAGGTCGGGTGATCTTGTATTCCCATCTCTTTCAGAATTTTCCTCAATTTATGCAGCCATGAAATTAAAAGACACTTACTCCTTGGAAGAAAAGTTATGACCAAGTTAGATAGCATATTCAAAATCAGAGACATTACTTTGCCAACTAAGGTCCGTCTAGTCAAAGCTATAGTTTTTCCAGTAATCATATATGGATGTGAGAGTTGGATTGTGAAGAAGTTGGAGCGCCAAGGAATTGATGCTTTTTAACTGTGGTGTTGGAGAAGATCTTGAGAGTCCCTTGGACTCCAAGGAGATCCAACCAGTCCATTCTGAAGGAGATCAGCCCAAGGATTTCTTTGGAAGGAATGATCCTAAAGCTGAAGCTCCAGTACTTTGGCCACCTCATGTGAAGAGTTGACTCATTGGAAAAGACTTCATTGCAAGGAGGGATTTGGGGTAGGAGAAGAAGGGGATGACAAAGGANCTGAAGGAGATCAGCCCAAGGATTTCTTTGGAAGGAATGATCCTAAAGCTGAAGCTCCAGTACTTTGGCCACCTCATGTGAAGAGTTGACTCATTGGAAAAGACTTCATTGCAAGGAGGGATTTGGGGTAGGAGAAGAAGGGGATGACAAAGGATGAGATGGCTGGATGGCATCACTGACTCGATGAATGCTAGTCTGAGTGAACTCTGAGAGCTGGTGATGGACAGGGAGGCCTAGCGTGCTGCAATTCATGCAAAGGGTCGGACAGGACTGAATGACTGAACTGAACTGAATTGATTGTGATCCACACAGTCAAAGACTTTGGCATAGTCAATAAAGCAGAAATAGATATTTTTTCTGAAACTCTCTTGCTTTTTCCATGATCCAGCAGATGTTGGCAATTTGATCTCTGGTTCCTCTTCCTTTTCTAAAACCAGCTTGAACATATGGAAGTTCAGGGTTCATGTATTGTTGAAGCCTGGCTTGGAGGATTTTGAGCATTACTTTACTAGCATGTGAGATGAGTGCAATTGTTTGGTAGTTTGAGCATTCTTTGGCATTTCCTTTCTTTGGGATTGGAATGAAAACTGACCTTTTCCAGTCCTGTGGTCACTGCTGAGTTTTCCAAATTTGCTGGCATATTGAGTGCAGCACTTTAACAGCATCATCTTTCAGGATTTGAAACAGCTCTACTGGAATTCCATCACCTGTACTAGCTTTGTTCGTACTGATGCTTTCTAAGGCCCACTTGACTTCACATTCCAGGGTGTCTGGCTCTAGGTGAGTGATGACACCATCGTGATTATCTTGGTCATGAAGATCTTTTTTCTATAGTTCTGTGTATTCTTGCCACCTCTTCTTAATATCTTCTGCTTCTGTTAGGTCCTTACCATTTCTGTCCTTTATCGAGACTATCTTTGCATGAAATGTTCCCTTGGCATCTCTAATTTTCTAGCAGAGATCTCCAGTCTTTCCCATTCTGTTCTTTTCCTCATTTCTTTGCATTGATCGCTAAAGAAAGCTTTCTTATCTCTTCTTGCTAGTCTTTGGAACTCTGCATGCAGATGCTTATATCTTTCCTTTTCTCCTTTGTTTTTTACCTCTCTTTTTTTCACAACTATTTGTAAGGCCTCCTCAGACAGCCATTTTCCTTTTTGCATTTCTTTTCCATGAGGATGGTCTTGATCCGTGTCTCCTGTACAATGTCAGAAACTTCATTCCATAGTTAATCAGGCACTCTATCTATCAGATCTAGGCCCTTAAATCTATTTCTCACTTCCACTGTATAATCATAAGGGATTTGATTTAGGTCATACCTGAAAGGTCTAGTGGTTTTCGCTACTTTCTTCAATTAAAGTCTGATATTGGTAATAAGGAGTTCATGATCTGAGCCACAGTCAGCTTCTGGTCTTGTTTTTGTTGACTATATAGAGCTTCTCTATCTTTGGCTGCAAAGAAAATAATCAATCTGATTTTGGTGTTAACCATCTGGTATGTTGACCATCTGTGTAAGATATAAAATGAATAAAAATATAAAATCAATATTCTGTACACATGAAACTATTAGTCAACTATTTACTGCAAAATATTTTTGAAGAAATAATACTGAGATTTCTAAATTTTGGAAGCATCATGTGGTAGAAAGCAAAAGTAAACGTTTCATCTTTGTTCACAAATTATAACTTACCAAACTGTTGCTAGATTAACCCCAAATAAATCTTTAAATTTGGAAAAACATTTAAAAATTAAAATTTAAAAGAAAAAATAAAAATTATAAGCATTTCATCTTTTCATTAGGCCTCATGTCATTAATTTTTTTTTCTGCTGATTTCTGTTTTTCCAGTAATTCCCTGGATCTTGCCTAATTATTGACGGTGATGGATGCAGTAATAGTTCCAAAACCATTTTAAGGTTATTGTCAAAGCTTATATGACCTGCCCAGTGAAGTGGGTATCTTGATCACTGGAGATAGTGTAAGACGTAACACAAGTGGGAAACATATTTTCTCAGATAATTTTTTTTTTAAACTACTGTGAAGGTATGAATTCTGAGGCAAGCAAAGTCTTCAATGCACCTGGAAGATATATATATATGATAAAAGAAAAGAAGAATAACCATACACATAACAAATTAAGTGGCTTTTAAATGAAGTCCATATGTTAAAAGATACAGAGAAAGAAGGTCTGGTATATCAAGGCACAGAAATAGTTTTTCTTAAGTACACTATCTTGAGTGAAGATTGCAAAAACTGAAAAATGGGATTTGCTAAAGATCCAGGGGAGCTAAGTAGACTTCTTGTGTTTCCCATAGCCCTGGCTGTCCTTCAATCTCTCTGATATAGGAGATGACTATTTGACATATTGCAAGGACATCAGAAGGCAAAAATCTGGTTACAAAAGTTTCTCCTTTTGCAAAACAGAATAGACTTTATCCATATGTGCCATAATCTTTATAGATTTTATTGCTGCTGCCTTTGCATGAAAGTTAGCTAGAGCATTTTCCTGATACTTGAGTTCACTTCTTTTGATGTGTTTCAATTTTCATGTCAGCCATTTCAGAATGTTTCTTAATTGTAAGCAAACCTAACTCTTTTAATTTTCTAGTGGTAAATTTAAGTTATCAAATGTCTGATAAACTTGGAATTATTTTGGAAACATACAGAATCCCTGTTTTGTAGGCAGACTACTTTAAAAGATAAACATTTCAATTTTTTATTATCATTATTATCAAGAGCAGACCAAACATTCAATTGAATTTTGACAGCTTAGGAAAGGAAGGAAAATTCATTGGATTTCAGTTCAGTCACTCAGTCATATCTGACTCTTTGCAACATCATAAACCACAGAATGCTAGGCCTCCCTGTCCATCACCAACAACCAGAGTCCACCCAAACCCATGTCGATTGATTTGGTGATACCATTCAACCATCTCATCCTCTGTTGTCCCCTTCTCCTCCTGCCCTCAATCTTTCCCAGCATCAGGGTTTTTTCCAGTGAGTCAGCTCCTTGCATCAGGTGGCCAAATTATTGGGCCAAATTATTGGAGTTTCAGCTTTAGCATTAGTCCTTCCAATGAACACCCAGGACTGATCTTCTTTAGAATGGACTGGTTGGATTTCCTCGCAGTCCAAGGGACTCCCAAAAGTCTTCTCCAACACTACAGTTCAAAAGCATCAATTCTTCAGCACTTAGCTTTCTTCGCAGTTCAACTATCACAGCCCTACATGACCAGTGGAAAAACCATATCCTTGACTAGACAAACCTTTGTTGGCAAAGGCATGTCTCACATTTTTAATATGCTCTTTAGGTTTGTCATAACTTTCCTTCCAAGGAGTAAGTGTCTTTCAATTTCATGGCTGCAATCACCATCTACAGTGATTTTGGAGCCCAGAAAAATAAAGTCAGCCACTGTTTCCCCATCTATTTGCCATGAAGTGATGGGACTGGATCCCATGATCTTACTTTTCTGAATGCTGGGATTTAAGCCAACTTTTTCACTCTCCTCTTTCACTTTCATCAACAGGCTCTTTAGTTCTTTGCTTTCTGCCATAAGGGTTGTATCATGTGCATATGTGAGATTATAGATATTTATCTTGGTAATCTTGATTCCAGTTTATGCTTCCTCCAGCCCAGCGTTTCTCATAATGTATTCTGCATATCAGTTAAATAAGTAGGCTGACGGTATACAATCTAACTTCTTCCTTTTCCTATTTGGAACCAGTCTGTTGTTCCATGTCTAGTTCTAACTGTTGCTTCCTGACCTGCATACAGATTTCTCAGGAGGCAGGACAGGTATTCTAGTATTCCCATCTCATTCAGAATTTTCCACAGTTTATTGTGACTCACACAAAGTCTTTGTCATAGTCAATAAAGCAGAAATAGATATTTTTTTGGAACTCTCTTCCTTTTTCCATGATCCAGTAGATGTAGACAATTTGATCTTAGGTTCCTCTGCCTTTGCTAAAACCAGCCTGACTATCTGGAAGTTCACGCTTCACGTATTGATGAAGCCTGGCTTGGATAATTTTCAGCATTACTTAACTAGTATGTCGGATGAGTGCAATTGTGCAGTAGTTTGAGCATTCTTTGGCATTGGAAGGAAAATTAACGTATAATTTTATGTAAGCAGACAACTTACATAAGAATAAGTAGAGAAGAGAAGGAAAAAGCAAAGGAGAAAAGGAGAGATATACCCATTTGAATGCAGAGTTTCAAAGAATAGCAAGGAGAGATAAGAAAGCTTTCCTCAGTGTTCAGTGCAAGGAAATAAATGAAAACAAAAATAGAATGGAAAAGTCTAGATATCTCTTCAAGAAAACTAGAGATACCAAGGTACCATTTCAGGCAATATGAGCTCAATAAAGGACAGAAATTGTATAGACTTAACAGAAGCAGAAGATATTAAGAGGTGGCAGGAATACACAGAAGAACTGTACAAAAACAGATCTTCACTACCCATATAATCATGATGGTGTGATCACTCACCCAGAGCCAGACATCCTGGAATGTGAAGTCAAATGGGCCTTAGGAAGAATCACTACAAAGAAAGCTAGTGGAGGTGATGGAATTCCAGTTGAGTTATTTCAAAACCTAAAAGATGATGCCATGAAAGTATTGCACTCAATATACCAACAGATTTGGAAAACTCAGCAGTGGCCACAGGTCTGGGAAGGGTCAGTTCATTCCAATCCCAATGAAAGCCAATGCCAAAGATTGCTCAAGCTACTGCTCAGTTGCACTCATCTCACATGCTAGTAAAGTAATCCTCAAAATTCTCCAGGCCAAGATTCAACAATATGTGAACTGTGAACTTTCAGATGTTCAAGCTGGGTTTAGCTTTGACCCCTTTGACCTTTGACTAGGACCTTTGTCAGTAACATAACGTCTCTGCTTTTTAATATGCTGACTGGGTTCAAAGTTTTTCTTACAAATTTTCTTCATAGAAAACTAACCAAACTGATTACATGTATCACAGCCTTGTCTAACTCAATGAAACTATGAGCCATGCTGTGTAGGGCCACCCAAGATGGAGGGGTCATGATGGAGATTTCTAACCAAACGTGGTCCACTGTAAAAGGGAATGGCAAACCACTTAATTATTCTTGCTTTGAGAACCCCATGAACAGGATGAAAAGGCAAAATAGACCATCAGTTTAGTTCAGTTCAGTAGCTCAGTCATGTTCGACTCTTTGCAACCCCATAGACTGCAACACACCAGACTTCCCTGACCACCGCAAACTCCTGGAGCTTGCTCAAACTCAATGCACATCGAGTCAGGGATGCCATTTAGTCATTTCATCAGATCAGTTCAGTTCAGTTCAGTCACTCAGTCGTGTCTGACTCTTTGCAACCCTATGAATCAGAGCACACCAGGCCTCTCCGTCCATCACCAACTCCTGGAGTTCACTCAGACTCACATCCATCGAGTCAGTGATGCCATCCAGCCATCTCATCCTCTGTTGTCCCCTCACCTCCTGCCCCCAATCCCTTCCAGCATCAGAGTTTTTTCCACTGAGTCAACTCTTCACATGAGGTGGCCAAAGTACTGTATTTTCAGCCTCAGCATCAGTCCTTTCAATGAACACCCAGGACTGATCTGCTTTAGAATGGACTGGTTGACCCTTCTTGCAGTCCAAGGGNACCTCCTGCCCCCAATCCCTTCCAGCATCAGAGTTTTTTCCACTGAGTCAACTCTTCACATGAGGTGGCCAAAGTACTGTATTTTCAGCCTCAGCATCAGTCCTTTCAATGAACACCCAGGACTGATCTGCTTTAGAATGGACTGGTTGACCCTTCTTGCAGTCCAAGGGACTCTCAAGAGTCTTCTCCAACACCACAGTTCAAAAGCATCTATTCTTTCTTTCTTTCTTCACTGTCCAACTCTCACATCCATACATGACCACTGGAAAAAACATATCCTTGTCTAGACGGACCTTTGTTGGCAAAATAATGTTTCTGCTTTTAATATGCTACCTAGTTTGGTCATAACTTTCCTTCCAAGGAGTAAGCGTCTTGTAATTTCCTGGCTGCAATCACCATCTGCAGTGATTTTGAAACTCCCAAAAATAAAGTCTGCCATTGTTTCCACTGTTTCTCCATCTATTTCCCATGAAGTGATGGGACCAGACACCATGATCTTCAGTGAATATCAAATCTTCATCAGTATATAATGTGCAAGAGTACTTCAACTTCTTCCCTTATTCATTAGCAAGAAGATTAAAAAATTAGGTGTGTAAAAATCAGCTTCAATATTTCGTGTTTCTTTACCAGATTAATGTTATATATTTCTTCTATATCAATACTCTTATTTTTAATAATTGGACATCTTTGACAATTTAGTGGAATCCATTTTTTCCTATGTCTTGCATTGTATTTTGCTCTTTACATTTTTAGAGTGAGGAGTTTTTATATTGTGAAACAGAAAAATAAAAATAAATTTCACTTAGAATGTCCCCCATAAGGTGCTTCATTTTTAATCCTCAACTTTATCTCCTTTTTTATATGTCTTACCCAGTGCTATAATTATCTCTTCAGTTCAGTTCAGTTCAGTCCAGTAGCTCAGTCGTGTCCGACTCTTTGCGACCCTATGAACTGCAGCATGCCAAGCCTTCCTGTCCATCACCAACTCCCGGAGTTCACTCAGACTCACATCCATTGAGTCAGTGATGCCATCCAGCCA
>SJYA01012973.1:0-11193 GCA_006410615.1 Neotragus moschatus
CAAAAATCCAGTGGAAAACTGTCTAAACTCATGAATTTGGCCACTGTAGCTAGTCAAGACTGGTAACCCATACTAATTACTGTACATTTTTTGCTGAACGTATGTGTGTGTTTAATAAAATAATGTGTCTTAGCTTCTCATTTACTTCACTGGAGCATAGTCTTTTCCCATTTATTTTAATGTTTTTGGTTGTTGCTTGTAACCATAATATAATGTTTCTGTTGATTCAATTTTAACAATCCTACTTCATTAGATTACAAAAAAGAAAGTACCTTCAAATATTTAGATTAAAGCATCCTGTGTAGTATGAGTCTGATTGTCAATTATGGTGAACTTTCTATGAGGAAACAGAGATCAACAGTAAAACCACAGAAAATGTCAGTCCCCAGCCTCCCCTTAAGTGGGTGTGGTTTCCTTTGAGGCAGTCATAATAGACTTGTCAGCCAATCCTCCCAATTACCGATGATGCTGATAACAGCTCACCCATCACAGTTTATTTCACAGTCCTGTTTCTTCAGAGAGAAAGAACTTTGATTTACTGCTAATTAGAGTAGCCACTTTTCCCCAGGCACAGACAACATTTTGAGTGATGATGTAACTAAAAACCAGGTTTTTGTGATAAGTCAGTACAGTTTAATGAAATAGAGAAGCTGAGAATTTCTCTGTGAAATACAGGCCATCACACAAAGACGGGATGCATTAGAGGTACTTTTCTTAGATTATAAAGATAGAGAGACAGGAAATTATACCAGATTGCTACAGCGATCTGATAAAGTTTAAAAAAAGATTGCAGGCTTCTGACTCATTGTCAGACAATTTGTAAACAAACACGTATAGAATTGCTCTCACTCCTTAGAAAGTGTGTTTGCTTGTTTGGCTGAGAATTGAGCCAGACACTACAAGCTGGTTACAAATATGGATTCCTTTGGGGGAAAAAAGTCATGGGATGTGAGTTGTGTAGTTCCCAAACACAAGCATTTTAATATGTGCCGCAAGAACAACTCAACAACCTTGCAAGCGTCTAAGTATAAAAGGCAAAAATTCTGTGGTTAAAAATGTTTTCAGCCATAGTATTTATACCACTCAAAATTCCCAAGGTTACAGGTTGCTNATATGGATTCCTTTGGGGGAAAAAAGTCATGGGATGTGAGTTGTGTAGTTCCCAAACACAAGCATTTTAATATGTGCCGCAAGAACAACTCAACAACCTTGCAAGCGTCTAAGTATAAAAGGCAAAAATTCTGTGGTTAAAAATGTTTTCAGCCATAGTGTTTATACCACTCAAAATTCCCAAGGTTACAGGTTGCTGTTTTTAGATATCCTCAATTTCAGTGCTACTAATTTTACCTAATGCTTTAGTGAATTTGGGGAAGGGGAGTAGACTAGGGAAAGAAATATTATGTTCCAGTTGTTACATGCCACAAACAGAAATGAGTATGTTTTAAGTTCATCTTATTAAATATATACCAGAGAAATGGTGTATTTAATGCTTCAAAAATCTGTATCTAGTGGGTTCATAGACTCAGGGGGAAAAATCCCCTCTGCACATTGAAAAGTGACAATGAAATATATTTTTATTCTCTGAACACTGAATCTATTCCACAGTAATTCAATCGGGGCATTTAAATATTTAAATATGTAACACAATAACGAAGACTCAAGATTCTATTTCACAACATAGCCATTCTCAAAAGCTTACTGAGCATTAACTGTTCAAAATTCTTTTGCACATATATATGACACAGTCCCTCCACAAGAAAAGCACTTACCATAGATAAGAAGTGCCATAAAGATATTTCAAAGTTTGATAGAACTTCAAAAATGGAATATGCACCAAGAGATTTTTGTTTGCTTGTTTTTTGCTTTTTACATACTGAACCAAACGGCCAAACAGTACAGCTGGAAATAAAGTTCCAATTTTTGTAAATTACTGATTATGTCTATTTTTTTTGAGACTGGTTCCAATGCAGACATGGAACAATTTTTAGTTAGGGCTGCGTTTTTTTTTATGATAGAACAAATGTAGAATTCAAAAATATCTAGCTTGCTAAAAAAGATGGAAAAATCTCTGACATTGAGATTTGCCAGTCTCAATGTTTTTTCACCAAAATACCCATAATTAGAACCCAGAATAGAAGAAACTCCTGCTTCTAAAGTATCTGTTTAGCCTGAAACCAGACTTAATTTTTTGAAGGTTCATATTTTTAAAACTGTATATGGATTTTGTATATCGTTCTATAAAGTATTTATTTTGTCTTACTATGTCCTCCACCAAGTGATAGTATAAAATTGGCCGTTAGTGAAGATGCCGTAATGTTAAACCTGACATACCTTCCAGCCCAGAAAAAAACAGCTTTTGGAAATTTGTGTATCCCATGTTGTAAAGCAACATATTAAAGAGAAAGACTAAGGCAACTATACACCCCCCCACCCCTCCAAATAATGTGCTCTATAAAACTGAGACTACTTTTACAGCATTTATTGAAAGGGAAAAAAAAAAAATGTTCAGGATGCCTATTTTAAGGTCAACCCCAGACTAGAAACTGAAAGACTCTAAGTGGTAACTAAACCCACACTCATTACATGACCTTGAACAAGCCAAGCAGTCTGTGGCCATGATTGTGTATACAAACCGCCTACATGGAGTGTCATGCCAAGGTCAATGTGTTTATGCCAGCCATTTTTGTTATACATGGAGAACTCCATGCAGTTCCGGATATGGGAGTTGGAGTGGATGCCAGCACAACTATAATGAACAGACTGCCAGAAACAGGCTGATTATATAGGCAATTTAGAGTTGAAGAAGTTATGAGAAGGAATCAAGTAAATAAACATCTACGTTACAGAGAGTGATTCTGGATGAACTACACAACTGGTCACAAAATTGAAACAGTTATTGAAATATCTAATATATACTGTTTTACAAATAGAACATTCCTCTCAAATAATATGTATTTTTCCATTAAAATAGTATATGCTAGTGAAGGCTAGTGAATACCACAACTTACCAATAAATTTAAGCTCTCAGTAAATTAGTATACAAGAGCAATTTAAATTTTTAAAAGCCAGACAACCTTAAAAATTATTGCACAGGAGTAGTAAAACATTGGCAAATATGGCTCATAGTTAGGTAACATAATTTTAATTTAAATCTGAATGCTTAAAGGAAAAGACAAAGCACTTAAGCCTATTGGTATATTTATTTAGTGTGATAAATGCATTTATCTTATTAGTTTTCAAGCTACATCTCAATACACTTTAGTTTTGCTAAAATCATGCAAGCCAAAAATTCCTTTGAAGAATTGGTCTATATAGACCCTAACCCAGAAATTCTGATCTTGCCCAACAGTAAATCTGCG
Source organism: Neotragus moschatus (assembly GCA_006410615.1). NCBI lineage: Eukaryota > Metazoa > Chordata > Mammalia > Artiodactyla > Bovidae > Neotragus > Neotragus moschatus. The sequence continues at coordinate 3,360 of SJYA01012973.1, forward strand.
TACATCTCTTGGCTCTCTTTAAACGCATGAGATGGGAAGTTATATCTTCACAATGTCAAATAAATGGAAGGATTTCCTGACTTAGTAAAGAAAATAATTAGGCAAAAAAGTCTATATTGCATTTTTCACTTTTCTGTCTACTGTAGTAATATAATATCATCCTGATAAAATGTATTCAAAAATATGACATCTATGGAAATTGAAACTGGCATTTAGTATTAGAATTTAAAGTTGTTTTAATGAAATTAAATGCAAGCAAAATATCATGTTAATAAGTGGAAATTCTTAGTAAAACATATAATGCTATATAATACTTATACAAATGTTACATTAAAATTTTTCCTTTGTCACTGTGGTATTAAAAGGTCTCATACCCCACAAAAGCCCCCAAAAGACTAATATCCAAACTTTTTGAATGCCTTTCCAAAACCAATGTTTCTAATGAATATGAGATAATTAGAGCTCTGGTTTCCAATATTGTTTATACATTATGTAAAATCAGGGACTAAAAGCAATATATACACATAATATATAATTATATATAAAATGAGTAGGGTGAACGTATAATTTATCATCAAACAAGGACACTTTTGGCAATAAAGGATGCTTTTAATAATTAAATCAGGATATCAAGTATAAACTGGGATTGTCCTGGGCTGACAGAGACACTCGTTCTCTAAGAAAGATCATAGTAACTTCATGTACAGACAGCAAGGGAGAAAGTTATCAGCTTGCTTCATGATCACAGAGTATGTGGGATTTCACAAGCTGAAATATGTTCTCTGCTTCATCTCATTAAGGGCAGAGAGTGTATTCCATGCTTCTAATATGGAATAGATGCTTACTTGTGATGCAATTGGATGTAGCAATCATAGAGATATAGAACTATTTAACATAAGAAAATTAAAGTTGAAAGTCTAAGAATAAGAAAAAACCAAGGGAAGTAAGTTTATTGATAACAACTTTGTTAAATCATTAGCTAAAGTTCTCAGAACTAATTTTTAATAGAAGTTTCAACTAAATCTGAATTAAAAGCATAAATTAATTTTATAGATTTAGTTATGACTATCTAAGTCTACTACTTTTCAATAGATTTGGGTTCATGGCTTAGGATAATGTATGTGTTTTTCATTTTCTAAATGATAAACTAGAGCTTTTTATATTATGACTCACGTTAGAAAAACAAATTCTACAAAATGATTTACTCATTTATTTATATGACTTTTTAACTCCAAAGTTTTAAGTACTGTATTTGTTAAAAAGGATAACAGGAATAGACGTTTTCTTCATTTCTTCTCTCATTCAATAAATATTCATCATAGTGATTCTCAAACATTAGCAGAAACAAGAATGACTAGAGGACTCATAAAAACACAAATAGCTGGACCCTATCCCCAGACTTTCAGATTCATTTGGGATATGGTAGGGCTGAAGAAGTGGCATTTCTAACATGTTTTTAAAAAGTTCCCAGGTTAATCTGAGGCTAGTCCTCTGGGCACCACCCTTTGAGGAGCATCAATATACTGAGCACGTAGTATTTGCCAAGTGCTCTGTGCTGCGGATACAGCAGCAATCAACAGAATAGACAAAACTTCCTACCCTTGGGAACTTTATCTCTTTTTTTTAAATTTTTATTGGAGTATAGTTGGCTTTCAATGTGTTATTTTCATGTATATAGCAAAGACATATATAGATATATATACAGATATATATAGATAGATATGGATATATATAAATATATATCTCTATTTTCACCTTTTTTTTTTAGATTTTTTTTCTCATATAGGTCATTATAGAATCCTGAATAGAGTTTCTTTTGCTATACAGTATATCTTTATCNAGGCTGCCAAGGGCCACAGCACGTCCTTTGCAGAGAATGAAATCCACATTATTCGAATTCTTACAAATAAAGCTCTCGTGGGTCAGGAAGTTTGGCTGTCAGGGCTTCCCTACTGGAGCAGTAGTTTTCTTCCCAAACCATAGCCTCTGACACCCTAACTCAATATGGACAGAAATCTAATACAACTGATAAGGAGACTTTCTCTCCACTTGTGGTTCTCACCTGATCCCTCACCTACCTTGGAGTTACACCGACAATCTCATCCTAAAACCACCCCAGTACACAAACAGACTGAACCGACAAACAGAAAAGGTGCAGTAGTTTGAGAGGCTGTCAAATTCCTCCAGACTTACACGGTGGAAGCTTGCTCCTTTCCCGGTTTCCCTGAACAGTGGAGCAGAGTCTCCAAAAAGGAGCCCAGCGTGTCCAGTGGATTTTTCCAGATGCTAGCTGAAGGCTAGCAAAAAGAGAGAGAGAGAGAGAAACCCGAATGAGACTGAAGGACACCGCAAACACTTTGGAAGGACACGGCCAAGCCCTTTCAATAACAGCACTGAAAGAATGTAAACAGAGCCGGCGCTGTGGTCCAACTACAGGACAAAGGCAGGAAGCGAGCATTCCCAACTCTTCCCCTACGCCAGGCTCGGCCACTTTGGAGGAAGCCTGGTAATGGCTTCCATGTGGCCCCAAGTGCTGAGGTGAAGTCTGTCCTGGGATTTCAGCGTCCAGGACTCACTGCGCCGTCCGATCGGGCTCCAGGTGGTGTGGACCGTGCTGAGCAGGACCGCTCCCGGCCGGCCTTCCAGCCCCTTCCACTGGGAGACGCTGAGGACGGTGCTGGGGTACCACCACCTGACCTTGGGCTGCAGGACTGGCCGACAGGGCTGGAACACCCGGCACTCGGGCTCCAGTTCACCGAGCCACGGAGCCAAGTCACTGGCAAGTTTCCAGCTGTTGCTTAAAATTCCAGCTTGCCAGATCTTGGCAAGAGAGGCTGCATCCGAGACAGACCCCAGCCGCCCCCTCTCCCCAAGTTATTTAGCCAGCCTCTACTGTTCTATTCCGTTCGCCTCAGGTACAAGTTTGAACCCCCAAAGCAGCAGCAGTAATTCTGACTCTGGCGACCTCCACTCACAAGTCTGATTTAAAAGACTCAGCTTCTTGGAGTCATGGGTTTCTCATTGTCTGCTTCTGTGCAAGTCAGCCCTGAAAGCTTTCTAATCACTCCCGTCTTCTTCCTTCTAGCAGTTGAATGAAGCGAGGCAAAGTGGACTTCGGTTCTTGGTAAACAAGCTCTCATTATTATAATCATTTTACAGCCAAACGAACTGAAGTAGAAGAAAGTGACTCACCCCCCTCCCGGGGACCTGTCAGGTCGAGGCCGGTCCTGGGACAGGCATGTCACCTTTCTGCCTGGTTCCTTGAGCGGCTCCGACGACGGCAGATCCTCCCTCTTGTGAACGTTTTTTGTCTTTACTAAGAGGTAAGTGCCAGTGGGGCGGGTCTGTGTCTGGGTCCTGGGAAGGTCTCTGAATATTTCCGTAATTATCTTTGTATGACCAAAGATTTTACAAGTTGGATAGAAAAATCTCTATTCCAGCCCCTGGCTGGACGATTCAAGTTATTTAAATTTAAAATTCGTTCTTTGAGCATCTTGTTTCCCTGCCCAGCACTGACTTTTTTCTCTTAGTCGTCAAACTCTTTAAAGCATTTTGAAGATTATAAACATCTTTTGTTGAAAAGAGAAACTAATTTACGGGAAGTAAGAAACCAGAAGAGAAGAAGTGTATTCCCAGGCTCTTGGTAACTGTTTTTAGAGTATTAGAAACAATGCTCTGTGTCTTGACTTTCACAAGAGTGACCGAGGAGAATAAAAATAATCTTTCTTCTTTTTTTAGGAAGGTGTTCACAGTGAGACTGTGCATTTCAGCCACTCACAGGGTTGTCCTGTAACCAATTCCAGGGGAGGGCCTTCCCCTTGGAAAACAGGGGNAGTGGATTGCCATTTCCTTCTCCAGGGGATCTTCCCAACCCAGGGATCGAACCAGGGTCTCCCACATTGTGGACAGACACTTTACCGTCTGAGCCACCAAGGAAGTCATCTGTTTTATATAGAGTACTGTGTATATATCAATCTCAATCTTATAGACCCCTTCATAGACCTTATTTTCTAGTGAAGGGAGATAGACAATAAATGCATGATTAAATATATATTTAGATAGTGACAAGTGATGTAAAGAAAAATTAAACAGGAAATGGGGCATGTGATGAAGTAGCGAGGGGCATATGATCAAGAGGTTCACCAAGGAGGACTTACTCAGAAGGCAACGTTTGACTAAAGACCTTAAAGAGCTAGCGAGTGAATCAGAGCTATCTGGAGGAGCCCTAAGTTCAAATACCCTAAGGCTAAAGTGCTTTGACCAAGTTTNAATGGGGCATGTGATGAAGTAGCGAGGGGCATATGATCAAGAGGTTCACCAAGGAGGACTTACTCAGAAGGCAACGTTTGACTAAAGACCTTAAAGAGCTAGCGAGTGAATCAGAGCTATCTGGAGGAGCCCTAAGTTCAAATACCCTAAGGCTAAAGTGCTTTGACCAAGTTTAAAGAATGTGAGGAAGAACCAGCATGGCTGGAGTTGAGTGAGCTACTAAGGCAGAGCAGATGGAAACAAGGAGGAGAGGCCATGGGAAGATCAGCTCAGGCAAGGCCTTAAAAGCCACTGAGAGGTCTTTGGCTTTTATTTGGAATGACGGGAGAAGTCATGAATAAAATCTGAACAGAGAAATGGCATTAACTGATTTGTATTTTGAAGGGATCCCTAGGTTTACTAGGATGAAAATAACAATCTGGAGCTCAAGAAATAGATGTAGGTTGACTGTTTAAATTTGAGAGTTTCCAGTCTGTTGGTAGTATTTAAAATGGTGAAACTCATGAGATTACTAAAGAAAAGACCATATGAAGAAAATAGAAGTAAAATTCAACTTAAGATGTTAGAAAGCTAAAACTAATAGCATAGAAAAGGGACAGAAAAGGAACAGCCATGAAATAGGAGAGAAACCAGCAAAGACTGGCGTTCTAGAAGCCAAGTGAAGAAATTCAGCCACCAGGAAGGAGCTCATCAGTTGCTAATAGATCAAGTCAGATGAGTAAGAAAATTTACTNCCCAGCCGTGTCTGACTCTTTGTGACCCCATGAACTGCGGCCCACCAGGCTCCTCTGTCCATGGGATTTCCCAGGTGAGAACACTGGAGTGGGTTGCCATTTCCTTCTCCAGGTGATCTTCCTGAGCCAGGGATGGAAACCATGTCTCTTGCACCATCTTCTGCACTAGCAGTCTCTTTACCACTTTGCCATCTGGGAAGCCCCAAAACTGTCTACATTTGTGGTTCATTTTATTTTTATTTTTTTTTTTTGGATTTTTTCACTCATTTTACTCAAGGACACTGCATTCCTGACCAAAACAAATAAAATCCACATTACATAAAGTAGAATTATGATTTCTAATCTTTTGTAACAGTTACATTTTTTACATTCATTATGCTATATGAATCAATTACAGTTATAGAACCTGTTTCTAGCAAAAAGAAATTGGCAAAATCTCATTCATCTTTCAAAATTCTTCTGGAATACCACCTTCTCTATGAAACTTCAACAGACGATCAAGAATTATTTCTCCCTCCTCTGGAAAAGCAGTGTCCATGTACATAGCATCAATATTGTCATCATAAGTAAATACTGAGGTTAGCTGTTAACTTGTTGAATTTCATCCTTTCCCTAAATTTATATAAGACCCAGTACCTCCAAATGTGATTGCACTTGAACATAAGGCCTTTGAAGAAGTATCTAAATTAAAATGAGGCTGTTAGTGTGGGCCCTAACCTTATCTGACTTGTGTCCTTATAAGAAGTTGAGATCTGGACGTACAAGAAACATACAGATAGATGTGTGCACACGTAGGGGAAAGACCAAAGACAATGTGAAGACACGGCAGAAAGGCAACCACGGGGAAGCTAAGAAGCCAGACCTCAGAAACCATCCCTACCAAGCACCTTGGTCTTGGATTTGAGCCTCTAGATGTGTAAAACTTTTCTTGATTAAACTATCCAGTCTGTGGTATTTTGTTTTTGCAGCCCTGCTAAGTGACTGCTAAGTCACTTTAGTCGTGTCCGACTCTGTGCAACTCCATAGACGGCAGCCCACCAGGCTCCCCCATCCCTGGGATTCTCCAGGCAAGAACACTGGAGTGGGTTGCCATTTCCTTCTCCAATGCATGAAAGTGAAGAGTGAAAGTGAAGTTGCTCAGTCGTGTCCGACTTAGTGACCCCATGGACTTCAGCCTACCAGGCTCCTCCATCCATGGGATTTTCCAGGCAAGAGTACTGGAGTGGGGTGCCATTGCCTTCTCCTAGCAAATTAATATTTTAATACATTTATCTATTTATCTTATGGAGGATGAGTTCTTTAAAGGNGTGAAGTTGCTCAGTCGTGTCCGACTTAGTGACCCCATGGACTTCAGCCTACCAGGCTCCTCCATCCATGGGATTTTCCAGGCAAGAGTACTGGAGTGGGGTGCCATTGCCTTCTCCTAGCAAATTAATATTTTAATACATTTATCTGTTTATCTTATGGAGGATGAGTTCTTTAAAGGCATGTGGTTCATTTTAACTGAAGGTTTATAACCTGGCAGGACCTGGATGGAGTCCACACTGAAGATACAATAGATGAAGTAACACACTTTTTTAAAAAAAATTGAGTAAACTTGTCTCCAGAGACCCTCAGTCAAGAATTCATGTCCAAGTGGTTTATTAGAGGTGGCTTCATGATGCACTGGTCAAGGAGAGGGTGTGACATGGGGGAGGAAGGGCAGCCAGTACAAAGTGCAGCATCAAGCAAGCAGCCAGGGACGAATGGACTGCAGCCCTCCAGGGTTGGGAGCTCTGAAACCTGGTGAAGACTGGCCTTGGGTCCCAACTCAGGGGTCAGGGAGCTGGGATATTCGTTCAACTACCCCCAGGTAATGGTGGGAAGCTGCCCCTAAGGGGCCTTGGGTCACCAGCTGCTCCCATATATCCCTAGTATGGATAGAGTGGACTCTCGGAGACAAAGAGAGCCCTCAGGCAAAGCTGGCAATTGGAAATCAGGCCAGTGTGCATGGAAACACTCAGTACCCAAAGGAGACGGGAAGGACTGAACAGTGTCCCTTACACCTGGCAAGTCAAACCAGGACATTTTGCCTAAAGTGTGGGTGTCTTGCTTCTCTGTCACAGCGAGCTGTCATCCTCCTACACTGCTGGCGGGAATGTAAATTGGTGTAGCCACTGTGGACAACAGTGTGGAGGTTCTTTAAAAACTGAAAATACAGTTACCATATGACCCAGTAATCCCACTCCTGGGCATGTATCTGGAAAAGACAAAAACTCTCTAATTTTAAAAAATACATGCACCCCAATGTTCATTGCAGTACTATTTACAAAAGCCAAGACTTGGAAGAAACCTAATTGTTCATCAACAGAGGAATCAATAACATAGGCTATAGATATTAATACAATGAAATACTACTCAGCCACAAAAAAGAATGAAATAATGCCACTTGAAGTAACATGGATGTTGATCATCTTACATCATCAGATCATTACAGTAAGTGAAGTAAGCCAGAGAAAGACAAACATCATATGATATCTTTTATACATGGAATCTAAAATATGATACAATGAACTTATTTACAAAACAAACAGACTCACAGACGCAGAAAACAAACTTATGGTTATCAAAGAGGAAGCGGGGGAGGAATAAATTCACAAACTGTCTGTGGATTAACAGTTATACCCTACTCTATTTAAAACAGATAACCAATAATAACCAATAAGGAGGACCTACTGAAGGACTGATGCTTAGGCTGAAACTCCAGTACTTTGGCCACCTCATGAGAAGAGCTGACTCATTGGAAAAGACTCTGATGTTGGGAGGGATCGGGGTCAGGAGGAGAAGGGGAT
>SJYA01012976.1:0-18608 GCA_006410615.1 Neotragus moschatus
CTCTCTTTAGTCTGTATCCTGAATCCCAGCACTGCTTTCCTGCCACCATCCTGATTTTCCTGCCACCACCATCTCTCACCTGAATTACTGTCATAATCTCCTATTACTCCTGACTCCATTCTTGCTGTTCTATAATCCATTCTCCACACAGTGGATCTTTTAGAAATCCTCTTCAAATGAAGTGTTCCAACTGTTTAAAAACTTTTAGTGGCTTTTCCATTGTCCTTTGGAGAAAGTCCAGGCCCTGCGTAATCTTGCCTTTGCCTGCCTCCTTGCCTCAACTAATTTTCCCCCTAAACTAATAACCTTGTTCAGTTTCTTGACTACATCACACTCTTTCCCACTGTAGAGCTTNCTTTTAGTGGCTTTTCCATTGTCCTTTGGAGAAAGTCCAGGCCCTGCGTAATCTTGCCTTTGCCTGCCTCCTTGCCTCAACTAATTTTCCCCCTAAACTAATAACCTTGTTCAGTTTCTTGACTACATCACACTCTTTCCCACTGTAGAGCTTTCACACTACAGGTTCTAACATCTCAGTTTCCCAGGACTTTTTTATTTTAGCACTAAAAGTTCCATATTTCAGGAATCTCTCAATCCTGAGCACACCAAGACAGTTGGTCACCCTACTTTATGAAGTGAAAAGTCACTCATTCATGTCCGACTCTTTGTGACCCCAGGGACTATACAGACTATGGAATTCTCCAGGCCAGAATACTGGAGTGGGTAGCCTTTCCCTTCTCCAGGGGATCTTCCCAACCCAGGAATCGAACTGGGGTCTCCTGCATTGCAGGAAGATTCTTTACCAACTGAGCTATCAGGGAAATCCTATCTGATTGCTAATTAACCAAACATCTCTCCAGCCCCTTTCAAGGGGCCAGGGTTTGGCTTGTATCAACAGGACATTCTTCAGAACCAGCTCTGGCTTTCCCAAGAAGGGCAGCAACCCAGTGTCATAGCTTTGTGGGAAAAACTCATTGCAAGCAGCAGCTCTTCCCCTTTTTTTTTTTTTCATACACACCTTTAATTAGACTACTGTTCTCCCAGTTCATCATGTAGATGTATCCTGTTTGCCCTTTAATCTCAGTTTGAATCTTCTTCCTTTAGTGAGGCCTTCTTTGAATACTCAATTGAAGTAGGGCCTCTCTGTTTTTGCCTCCCATTATTTTCTGCTATTCTCCTTGGCACGACTTACCAGGATTTGTAATTATGTATTCATTTGTTTACTTTTACTGTGTCTCTCTTCCACTAGACTGTACTCTATGAGGGTAGTAGTTGTTTTTGTCTTATTCACCCATGTATTTCTGGCATCCAGCACAACACATAGTAGGAGCTCAGTAAAAACTAGTTAGAAGAATGAATGAATGAATAGGTGCTCTACCACAATGGATTGATCTGCCCCCTCTATCTAATGCTAAAGCTTTTGTATTCAGTGGAGGTTTTCCCTCTGTGGCTTATCTGTATTCCCGGATGAGGTTAATGTACCCTTCTTAGATAGTGATGTTCTGTGACTCCTTCATAATTTAAAAAATCCTAAAAATGCAAAGAGGGAAGCCAGTCCAGTGGAAACTGGTTATGGCACAACCCTGATCTGAGCAGGAACAGGGCTAGCCCATACAGTGCCTTCATGTGAATCAGAGAAAAGTGTCCCTTCAACTTTTGCAAGTTGGCTTTTAGGAAGCCATTTAAGCGGAAGGAATAAAGAAAGACTGGCTCAGTCATTTCCACTCAGGTCTTACTCTGCAGCCACATGGCCTTGTATACTCACAGGCTACACAACTGTAAGCCACAGCCCTGATTCTGAGGGAGAATTTGTTAGCAAAGTGAGGGGAAGCATGATAAGGAAGAACAGCAGAGCTCCAGAAGATACAGTGCCCGCCTCTGGTGGACACTTGGCTTCTTGTGCAAATTGGCTTTTAAAATCCATTTAAGGAGAAGAAATAGAGAGAAACCCGCTCAGTCATCTCAATTCATGTCAGTGGTTAAACATCAAGAGCACATATTCCAGAATCCCACAAACCTGGGTTTTCATTCTAGCTCTCCTTTTCACTAGCTGTATGACCTTGGAGAAGTGCCTTCATTTTCTTATCTGTAAAATGGCTCATAAGGTTATTATGAACCTTAAACAAGATCATGTGTATAATATATGCTTTTTGTAGTGACTTATACATGGTTGTGGTTTAGACGCTAAGTTGTGTCCAACTCTTGCAGCCCCACAGACTGTAGCCCACCAGGCTCCTCTGTCCAAGGCATTCTCCAGGCAAGAATACTGGAGTGGGTTGCCATTTCCTTCTCCAGAAAGCCCATTTTAAAAAGTCTCACAGACGGCTCTGATGGATAGCCAGGTTTGGGAACCACTGATTAAAACACCCAGCTCTCAGTAGTCTGCTGAGGGTAGAACCACACGGAGGAGAAGGAGACAGATGATCTCTAGATTGGGAGGAGCTGGATTTATGGTGAAAAAAAAAGCACAAGAATAAAACTATGAACACAGGCTCAAACCAACGAACTTACTCAGGAAGTCTTTAGGTTTCCATTTTTCTTTGATGAATATGATTCCTATGATGGCGCTGGCTGTAAGGAAAGAATAGCAAAGAAGAGAACTGAAGCTACCGTCAGTCAAATGCGAGTCCCTTCACCCACGCCCTCTGGGTTGGCTCATTTGCACTGGAACTTGGTACTTCCTAAGCTCTCATTCACACCCCCAAGAGCTCACTCCCTTGTAATGTCCATCTTCAAAACAGAGGCTCCCCTCTGAGCCTCCCTGAGGATTTCCTACAAGGCCGGGAGCACCGGGGGTTGACTATTTGCTGTGTGACCGGCAACTCACACAAGTTATTTTTGGCACATTCACTCTTTGGGGTGGGCACTATTATGATTCCATGTGAAACATGGGGACACGGGGGCTGAGAGAAGGAAAGGAATCCCTGAAGACCATGCAGCTGGCAAGGAGAGGCTAAAACTAGGACTGCTGGAGGCCAGGGTCCTGCTCCTTCGCGGGAATGGCCACCTCTGATGTTTCCCCCTGGTTCTTTTCTCTTCCTGACTTCCAAGACTACAGATGTATTCAAACTTCCTTAGGACCGTCCTAAAGAGGAGGCTGGCATTGACTGTGAATAGCCCTGGATTACTGTCTCAGGTCTGCCTCTTCTGGCTGCGCTTTCTGGGTAGGTCACTTCACCTGAGAATTCATTTCCTAGTCACTGAAACTGTGCGCTGGATCCAGCCTGTGCCAGTGGGCTGAACGTTAACAGTCAGGAAACCATTCAGTTCAGTTCAGTTCAGTTGCTCATAGCTCGGAATCAGCCACAGTCTGAGTACTTATACCAGAAACACTACAAATCAGGTCTTCCTTTCCTTTCTCATCTTTCTGTCCCTTCCCTACCTCCTTCCACCTCCTCTCTTTCTTCTTTCATTTTCTCTCTCTCAAGTTAGTTTATCAGCACATCACTGAAAATACCTACTTCTCCCTGGAGAAGGAAATGGCAACCCACTCCAGTATTCTTGCCTGGAAAAATTCCATGGACACAGGAACCTGGCGAGCTATAGTCCATGGGGTTGCAAAAGAGCTGGACACAGCTAAGCACTGAGCACAGAGTTATAGGGTCAATTAAATGAGATAACACATGCAAATTATTTATCACACAGTTTGTGATCAGTAACCGAGCTACTGTTATTATTAAAGCATCTGGAACAGTGACTCATATATAATAGATACACAACAAATGGTGGTTATTATTTTAATACTTATTTATTTTTAATGCTATTTTTTGCTGGGTGACTGAGGAGCTCTAAGAGCCCCGTAATTTCCAAGGGCTGATCCCTGAAGTTCCATCAGCATAATTTGGTCTATTTTCAAGAATTTGGTTATTTGATCCTTATTAAACTTTAAAGGCTAGTATTTAAAGCACCTGTCATTCAGTCACATATTCCTCTTTGTGAATAAAGGTTCTGAGAGCCCTTTGGACAGATCAGCAATGCGCAGAGGACAAAACTATTAAAACCCTGTTGGGCCTGAGCAACAACACAGGTGTGCAACGTGGGCCAGATGTAAGAGAGGAGGGAGAAGTCAAGACTATGGTAGACAACTTGCCTCAACAAAAGGCACTCAAATGACATTCTGAAACAATATTGGGTGGGTAGGAACGTGGCATGCCTGAAGATCTTGGTCATCTCGTAGGCTGCCTGTTTACCCACCCTTGTCAAGAAAGAGGGGCTTTCAATAAATAGGATGAGGGAAAGGAAATAAGTTTCCACTCCTTTGCCAACTCCTGGTAATTGGAAATGACTGCCTGAAGCCCTGAGGATTCTGAGGGCCCTTCCAGGCTCAGGAGGAAGGAAGGCTATGATTGATTAGTGGTGTCTGCTTTGGGTACAGGAGGGGCCATAAATGCCAGGCATACACCATCCCTGCTGGCCCTCTTAAAAGGGCCTCTTAATTCCAGGAAGATTAAGACTCAAAATATGATTTTCTCCTTTAAGAGCAGGGAAGAGCTTCTCAGCACTGCAATCCTTGCCAGCAAGATGAAAGGAAATATTTCAAAGCAAGTTCACTGTTCTTGCTCCTACATACAAAACACTATTGTCCACTAATCTACTAAAATCTTTTATTTAACAAAAAAAGAATTTTTTATAATTCTATTTTGTGACCTCATGAACATCAAAACTCCTTTATCTTCTAGATGGTTTAAACGTTCTGAAACACTGGTTCAGTGATTACAGAAATTACAGAAGAAATGGCAGATGAGAAAGTTGATGATGTTTTTAAAATGATGTAAAAAGATCAGCAAATAAGCTGAATATGAATTTCTTACAGGGGCTTCTCTGCTGGCTCAGATGGTGTGAGATATCTGAATTCTATAAAGGCTTAGTTTATTTCACAGTGTTAGGATGAATGGGTCAAGGTTAATCTTCTGCAGTGGAAATAAAAAGCAACTCTGATAAACGTTCTGAATCTGAAACAGATTCGGGAGGCAAACAGCCTGGTGTGCATCCCAGCCCTGCTCCTTACTAGCTGTGTGATTTGGGAAAAGCAGCTTCACCACTCTGTGCCTCAGTTTCCTCATCTGTAAAATGAGAATATAACAGTACTTAGCAGCAGCAGCAGCTCCCTCAAAAGGCTGCCAGAGAATCAGTATCTGTAAAGTGCTTAGAGTAGGGGCTGCTGTGTACGAAGCCCTTTGTAAGTGTTAGGTTTTATTAGCAAAGCAAAAGCTGGCTTGTTGAACAGGTCTCTCTGATCCTGGTGGTGACGCTGATCACAGAGGTGGGCGAGTCCCAGGGGAGGTGTGGGGTGGGAGCTGTGTCTTACCTATCACAGAGACAGCGCTGAGGGGCACGACCAGAGAGAGGGGCGCAAAGGCGTAGGAGGCAAACACGCCCAGCTCGCCCAGAAGCATCAGGAACAGGCCCAGCCACCACGTCTTGGTCTTGAAATAGGCCCGAGGGTCCTTGGAGCCTGCGAGGCGGATGTGGCAGTACTTCTAGAAGTCCAGGAAAGAACACGATTCGTCCAGATCTCTGGGGGAAAGATGCTACGGCACAGGAACCCTAAATCCACACCCCCCCCACCAACTCTTAAAAATAACTTGGGGGAGATTGTCAGATTTTTCTGAGTCCTCCCTCAGAGAAGAGTAAACACTGGCGTTCTAAATCTTAGATTGTCTGAGACAGCTCTCAAACTGGCTACGAGACTTTACATTCTCCGGGAAGCTTTGAAAAAATACATGTGTCTAGGCCTCATCCTCAGAGGGGAGGGGTAGGCGAGGCCTGGAAATGTGCATTTCTGATGTACATCACAGGCAATGGGCAGTCTGGGGTGAGAGCCATGACCTATGGACCCCTACTTCAGCCCGGCCCTTGGGTTGACCCTCTAACTGCAAGGCTCAGAAGTCCCCGTGTTCAGGGTGCCCACCTGGATACACTCCTTTCTGGAGAAATGCCCGCAGCTCTGCTGGGCAGACTGTGAGTGTTAGTGGGTCTTCCCCTCCCTTGGGTGGACACTTGGCCCAAGCAGGGACAGTATTCCTGGTTCTGGAAATGTGAACTTGGGACACAGACCCTGAGGCAGTGACTAAGGAAAGCCCAAAAGGCATGCTGACTCAGAGGTCAAGTCTGCCACGTGGGCTGGATCATGGCGCGGGGTTGTGTAGAAGCAGACACGGAAGCAGAGGAGCTGGTCTGCAGAGGGAGGAGGGGGAGCCAGACGAGGAGCCTCAGAAACACACGTGTGCACACGTGGAAGCAGAGGCTCACGTGCCCGCTCTAGAGGGGCAGAGCAGCGCGCTCGCCGAAGCCGGGGCGGCGTGAAGGGAAAGGGCGAGTCAATGTGCTGTGCTTGTCCGGCTTGCAGGCGTCCAGTCTTTTTCTTTTTTCTTCTTTCTTTCCAGTTGTGGCATGTGGAATCTTTAGTTGTAACATGTGGGGTCTAGTTCCCTGACCAGGGACTGAACTCCCCCCTGCATTGGGAGCATGGAGCTGAGCCACTGGACCCCCAGGGAGGTCTCAGGTGTCAAGTCTTAGGCTGGGCTTCCCAGAAGCAGTCCTTGAAACAAGGGCTAGGAAGCAGGGCATAGATTTGGGAGGTGATTCAGGAAGCAAAATCAGGGAGGCGGAAAGCGAGACAGGCTAGGGAAGAAGGTCATTGAAGGGTACATTAGAGGGTGAGTTAGTGCTTAAGGCAACTGGGGCTCAATTCCACTGAGGACCCTTTAAGAGACCCTGTGAATGCTCCTCAAAATCATCCAACCCAAGGACGGGGGGCTGGGGGTATTTATCCATTGACTCCCAACCTCACTGGTTGAAGGCTGCCCTGGGGCATTAACAATCACCACCAGCACCCAACACACACAGCTGGTTGTCTAGCTGTACCTGCAGCCAGTGGGGGGTCATTCCCGTGGTGTTCTGAGCTCACTCCAAACCACAGCTGCCTGGGATCTCAACTAGGCCGAGGGCATGTGGGGCAGGGCGTCCACAGCAGCTGCTCCAGGGCACTCCCCACCCCACCTAGAGACTTCTAAATAACAGAGAGCGCTACCTTTATAGTTGCGGGGTGATGGAGGATGAAGTGGGGGCATAGAACCAAGAGAGTATCCTGGAACAACCCACCAGGTATTGTCCCAGCCCTGGGATGGGGTAGGCAACATCCCACTGAGAGGAGGCAGACAGCGCCTGCACCGGATAATCTGACTCTGGCTACATCTCTGCACCAGGCAGTGCTGGTGATGGAAACATACCTNACCCTTCTTAGATAGTGATGTTCTGTGACTCCTTCATAATTTAAAAAATCCTAAAAATGCAAAGAGGGAAGCCAGTCCAGTGGAAACTGGTTATGGCACAACCTTGATCTGAGCAGGAACAGGGCTAGCCCATACAGTGCCTTCATGTGAATCAGAGAAAAGTGTCCCTTCAACTTTTGCAAGTTGGCTTTTAGGAAGCCATTTAAGCGGAAGGAATAAAGAAAGACTGGCTCAGTCATTTCCACTCAGGTCTTACTCTGCAGCCACATGGCCTTGTATACTCACAGGCTACACAATTGTAAGCCACAGCCCTGATTCTGGGGGAGAATTTGTTAGCAAAGTGAGGGGAAGCATGATAAGGAAGAACAGCAGAGCTCCAGAAGATACAGTGCCCGCCTCTGGTGGACACTTGGCTTCTTGTGCAAATTGGCTTTTAAAATCCATTTAAGGAGAAGAAATAGAGAGAAACCCGCTCAGTCATCTCAATTCATGTCAGTGGTTAAACATCAAGAGCACATATTCCAGAATCCCACAAACCTGGGTTTTCATTCTAGCTCTCCTTTTCACTAGCTGTATGACCTTGGAGAAGTGCCTTCATTTTCTTATCTGTAAAATGGCTCATAAGGTCATTATGAACCTTAAACAAGATCATGTGTATAATATATGCTTTTTGTAGTGACTTATACATGGTTGTGGTTTAGACGCTAAGTTGTGTCCAACTCTTGCGGCCCCACAGACTGTAGCCCACCAGGCTCCTCTGTCCAAGGCATTCTCCAGGCAAGAATACTGGAGTGGGTTGCCATTTCCTTCTCCAGAAAGCCCATTTTAAAAAGTCTCACAGACGGCTCTGATGGATAGCCAGGTTTGGGAACCACTGATTAAAACACCCAGCTCTCAGTAGTCTGCTGAGGGTAGAACCACACGGAGGAGAAGGAGACAGATGATCTCTAGATTGGGAGGAGCTGGATTTATGGTGAAAAAAAAAGCACAAGAATAAAACTATGAACACAGGCTCAAACCAACGAACTTACTCAGGAAGTCTTTAGGTTTCCATTTTTCTTTGATGAATATGATTCCTATGATGGCGCTGGCTGTAAGGAAAGAATAGCAAAGAAGAGAACTGAAGCTACCGTCAGTCAAATGCGAGTCCCTTCACCCACGCCCTCTGGGTTGGCTCATTTGCACTGGAACTTGGTACTTCCTAAGCTCTCATTCACACCCCCAAGAGCTCACTCCCTTGTAATGTCCATCTTCAAAACAGAGGCTCCCCTCTGAGCCTCCCTGAGGATTTCCTACAAGGCCGGGAGCACCGGGGGTTGACTATTTGCTGTGTGACCGGCAACTCACACAAGTTATTTTTGGCACATTCACTCTTTGGGGTGGGCACTATTATGATTCCATGTGAAACATGGGGACACGGGGGCTGAGAGAAGGAAAGGAATCCCTGAAGACCATGCAGCTGGCAAGGAGAGGCTAAAACTAGGACTGCTGGAGGCCAGGGTCCTGCTCCTTCGCGGGAATGGCCACCTCTGATGTTTCCCCCTGGTTCTTTTCTCTTCCTGACTTCCAAGACTACAGATGTATTCAAACTTCCTTAGGACCGTCCTAAAGAGGAGGCTGGCATTGACTGTGAATAGCCCTGGATTACTGTCTCAGGTCTGCCTCTTCTGGCTGCGCTTTCTGGGTAGGTCACTTCACCTGAGAATTCATTTCCTAGTCACTGAAACTGTGCGCTGGATCCAGCCTGTGCCAGTGGGCTGAACGTTAACAGTCAGGAAACCATTCAGTTCAGTTCAGTTCAGTTGCTCATAGCTCGGAATCAGCCACAGTCTGAGTACTTATACCAGAAACACTACAAATCAGGTCTTCCTTTCCTTTCTCATCTTTCTGTCCCTTCCCTACCTCCTTCCACCTCCTCTCTTTCTTCTTTCATTTTCTCTCTCTCAAGTTAGTTTATCAGCACATCACTGAAAATACCTACTTCTCCCTGGAGAAGGAAATGGCAACCCACTCCAGTATTCTTGCCTGGAAAAATTCCATGGACACAGGAACCTGGCGAGCTATAGTCCATGGGGTTGCAAAAGAGCTGGACACAGCTAAGCACTGAGCACAGAGTTATAGGGTCAATTAAATGAGATAACACATGCAAATTATTTATCACACAGTTTGTGATCAGTAACCGAGCTACTGTTATTATTAAAGCATCTGGAACAGTGACTCATATATAATAGATACACAACAAATGGTGGTTATTATTTTAATACTTATTTATTTTTAATGCTATTTTTTGCTGGGTGACTGAGGAGCTCTAAGAGCCCCGTAATTTCCAAGGGCTGATCCCTGAAGTTCCATCAGCATAATTTGGTCTATTTTCAAGAATTTGGTTATTTGATCCTTATTAAACTTTAAAGGCTAGTATTTAAAGCACCTGTCATTCAGTCACATATTCCTCTTTGTGAATAAAGGTTCTGAGAGCCCTTTGGACAGATCAGCAATGCGCAGAGGACAAAACTATTAAAACCCTGTTGGGCCTGAGCAACAACACAGGTGTGCAACGTGGGCCAGATGTAAGAGAGGAGGGAGAAGTCAAGACTATGGTAGACAACTTGCCTCAACAAAAGGCACTCAAATGACATTCTGAAACAATATTGGGTGGGTAGGAACGTGGCATGCCTGAAGATCTTGGTCATCTCGTAGGCTGCCTGTTTACCCACCCTTGTCAAGAAAGAGGGGCTTTCAATAAATAGGATGAGGGAAAGGAAATAAGTTTCCACTCCTTTGCCAACTCCTGGTAATTGGAAATGACTGCCTGAAGCCCTGAGGATTCTGAGCGCCCTTCCAGGCTCAGGAGGAAGGAAGGCTATGATTGATTAGTGGTGTCTGCTTTGGGTACAGGAGGGGCCATAAATGCCAGGCATACACCATCCCTGCTGGCCCTCTTAAAAGGGCCTCTTAATTCCAGGAAGATTAAGACTCAAAATATGATTTTCTCCTTTAAGAGCAGGGAAGAGCTTCTCAGCACTGCAATCCTTGCCAGCAAGATGAAAGGAAATATTTCAAAGCAAGTTCACTGTTCTTGCTCCTACATACAAAACACTATTGTCCACTAATCTACTAAAATCTTTTATTTAACAAAAAAAGAATTTTTTATAATTCTATTTTGTGACCTCATGAACATCAAAACTCCTTTATCTTCTAGATGGTTTAAACGTTCTGAAACACTGGTTCAGTGATTACAGAAATTACAGAAGAAATGGCAGATGAGAAAGTTGATGATGTTTTTAAAATGATGTAAAAAGATCAGCAAATAAGCTGAATATGAATTTCTTACAGGGGCTTCTCTGCTGGCTCAGATGGTGTGAGATATCTGAATTCTATAAAGGCTTAGTTTATTTCACAGTGTTAGGATGAATGGGTCAAGGTTAATCTTCTGCAGTGGAAATAAAAAGCAACTCTGATAAACGTTCTGAATCTGAAACAGATTCGGGAGGCAAACAGCCTGGTGTGCATCCCAGCCCTGCTCCTTACTAGCTGTGTGATTTGGGAAAAGCAGCTTCACCACTCTGTGCCTCAGTTTCCTCGTCTGTAAAATGAGAATATAACAGTACTTAGCAGCAGCAGCAGCTCCCTCAAAAGGCTGCCAGAGAATCAGTATCTGTAAAGTGCTTAGAGTAGGGGCTGCTGTGTACGAAGCCCTTTGTAAGTGTTAGGTTTTATTAGCAAAGCAAAAGCTGGCTTGTTGAACAGGTCTCTCTGATCCTGGTGGTGACGCTGATCACAGAGGTGGGCGAGTCCCAGGGGAGGTGTGGGGTGGGAGCTGTGTCTTACCTATCACAGAGACAGCGCTGAGGGGCACGACCAGAGAGAGGGGCGCAAAGGCGTAGGAGGCAAACACGCCCAGCTCGCCCAGAAGCATCAGGAACAGGCCCAGCCACCACGTCTTGGTCTTGAAATAGGCCCGAGGGTCCTTGGAGCCTGCGAGGCGGATGTGGCAGTACTTCTAGAAGTCCAGGAAAGAACACAATTCGTCCAGATCTCTGGGGGAAAGATGCTACGGCACAGGAACCCTAAATCCACACCCCCCCCACCAACTCTTAAAAATAACTTGGGGGAGATTGTCAGATTTTTCTGAGTCCTCCCTCAGAGAAGAGTAAACACTGGCGTTCTAAATCTTAGATTGTCTGAGACAGCTCTCAAACTGGCTACGAGACTTTACATTCTCCGGGAAGCTTTGAAAAAATACATGTGTCTAGGCCTCATCCTCAGAGGGGAGGGGTAGGCGAGGCCTGGAAATGTGCATTTCTGATGTACATCACAGGCAATGGGCAGTCTGGGGTGAGAGCCATGACCTATGGACCCCTACTTCAGCCCGGCCCTTGGGTTGACCCTCTAACTGCAAGGCTCAGAAGTCCCCGTGTTCAGGGTGCCCACCTGGATACACTCCTTTCTGGAGAAATGCCCGCAGCTCTGCTGGGCAGACTGTGAGTGTTAGTGGGTCTTCCCCTCCCTTGGGTGGACACTTGGCCCAAGCAGGGACAGTATTCCTGGTTCTGGAAATGTGAACTTGGGACACAGACCCTGAGGCAGTGACTAAGGAAAGCCCAAAAGGCATGCTGACTCAGAGGTCAAGTCTGCCACGTGGGCTGGATCATGGCGCGGGGTTGTGTAGAAGCAGACACGGAAGCAGAGGAGCTGGTCTGCAGAGGGAGGAGGGGGAGCCAGACGAGGAGCCTCAGAAACACACGTGTGCACACGTGGAAGCAGAGGCTCACGTGCCCGCTCTAGAGGGGCAGAGCAGCGCGCTCGCCGAAGCCGGGGCGGCGTGAAGGGAAAGGGCGAGTCAATGTGCTGTGCTTGTCCGGCTTGCAGGCGTCCAGTCTTTTTCTTTTTTCTTCTTTCTTTCCAGTTGTGGCATGTGGAATCTTTAGTTGTAACATGTGGGGTCTAGTTCCCTGACCAGGGACTGAACTCCCCCCTGCATTGGGAGCATGGAGCTGAGCCACTGGACCCCCAGGGAGGTCTCAGGTGTCAAGTCTTAGGCTGGGCTTCCCAGAAGCAGTCCTTGAAACAAGGGCTAGGAAGCAGGGCATAGATTTGGGAGGTGATTCAGGAAGCAAAATCAGGGAGGCGGAAAGCGAGACAGGCTAGGGAAGAAGGTCATTGAAGGGTACATTAGAGGGTGAGTTAGTGCTTAAGGCAACTGGGGCTCAATTCCACTGAGGACCCTTTAAGAGACCCTGTGAATGCTCCTCAAAATCATCCAACCCAAGGACGGGGGGCTGGGGGTATTTATCCATTGACTCCCAACCTCACTGGTTGAAGGCTGCCCTGGGGCATTAACAATCACCACCAGCACCCAACACACACAGCTGGTTGTCTAGCTATACCTGCAGCCAGTGGGGGGTCATTCCCGTGGTGTTCTGAGCTCACTCCAAACCACAGCTGCCTGGGATCTCAACTAGGCCGAGGGCATGTGGGGCAGGGCATCCACAGCAGCTGCTCCAGGGCACTCCCCACCCCACCTAGAGACTTCTAAATAACAGAGAGCGCTACCTGTATAGTTGCGGGATGATGGAGGATGAAGTGGGGGCATAGAACCAAGAGAGTATCCTGGAACAACCCACCAGGTATTGTCCCAGCCCTGGGATGGGGTAGGCAACATCCCACTGAGAGGAGGCAGACAGCGCCTGCACCGGATAATCTGACTCTGGCTACATCTCTGCACCAGGCAGTGCTGGTGATGGAAACATACCTGGAGATTCAGTGCAATGCTCACCACAAGGTGCCCGAAAATTGCCAAGAGAGCGCCGATCAAGTTTTCCTGTAAGGAAAGTTCACAGAAGCAGACATGAACGAGCTGGGCCTAAGCCAAAGGGCCCCAGGACACAAACTGTTCAGACAGTTTGAACTCAACTGTTTGCTGTTCCAAAACAAAATCAGAAAAACCACCTTCATCACAAAATCACGCCTCCCCAGACCCTCTACTAGAATTTTTCTGCCCGAGTTTAATCTGGCTGCCTTGCTAGTTTAGAGACCATGGCCTGGAACTGGACACTACCAGAAAGCACCAACTTTTGCCTACTGACCCCAAGGATCTGAGAAGACCTGAGTCTGTTCTCCCAGTCCCCTTACTATATTGACTTGGCATAGGCTGGCACAGAAGTCAGAATTTACAAGAAAAACACAGGCAGGGATACGTTTGCCATCTAATCAATGGAGTCTTCCTCTTCCCAGAGGGGTCTCAATGAGACTCTTTTAACTGGCATAGTTGTTGAGGACACTTAATTATTTAATTTATAAAAATTTAATTTACGTCACCTTAAGAATAAGGTTCAGATTCGTTAGCATGACATTAAAAAAAAACTTTATACAGTGATAACCAAATATATGTTCACTATAGAATAACTAGGAAATATAAGTGAAAAGAACAATAACGCAAGAAGATTAAAAAATCATAGACAGTTACTGCAAATGTTATGGTTTTTGTAAAAAAAAATTTTCTGTCCATAAATTTAGATGTCACTACAAATGTTAATATATTTTATAGAAATAAGATGATAACCTGGCCCTTTACCTAAGGTATTATAAATGCACTCCCCAATGTGTGTGTGTGCTAAGTCACTTCAGTCGTGTCCGGCTCTTTGCGACTCCATGGCTTGTGACCTGTCAGGCTCCTCTGTCCATGGGATTCTCCAAGCAAGAATACTGGAGTGGGTTGCCATATCCTCCTCCAGGGGATCTTCCCAGGGATCAAACCCCCATCTCTTATGTCTCCTGTGTTAGCAGGTGGGTTCTTTACCACTAGCACCTTCAAAGCCCCTGATTCTGTGAGTTTGACTATTTAAGATACCCCATATAAGTAGAATCACGCAGTATCTGTTTTTCTGTACCTGGCTTATTGCCTCAGTCAATTTGGGCTGCTGTAACAAATGTGACAGACTTGAGTGGCCGTTATTTCTCATAGATCTGGAGGCTAAGAGGACCAGGATTAAGGTGCTGGGTGATTCTGTTCCTGGTGAAAGCCCTTTTCCTGGCTTGCAGACAGACACCTTCTTGCTATGTACTCACATGGCAGAGAAAGAGAACTCTGTCTTGTCTCTGTTATAAAGGCACGAATCCCATTTATGGCCGCCCCATTCTCATAATTGCCTCCCAAAGTTCCCATCTCCAAATACCATCACATTGGGAATTATGACTTCCACAGATGAATTAGGGTGGAAGGACAAGAGGCACATTCAGTCTAGCACTTACTTCACTTTGTATAATGTCCTCAAAGTTAACCCATGTGGTGGCATATTACAGGATTTCCTTCTTTTTTAAAGGCTGGGTAATATTCGGCTGTGGGCTTCCCTGGTGACTCACTCTGCCTGCCAGTGCAGGAGATGTGGGTTTGATCCCCAGGTCAGGAAGATCCCCCGGAGGACGAAATGGCAACCTATTCCAGTATTCTTGCCTGAGCAATCCCATGGACAGAGGAGTCTGGTAGGCTACAGTCCACGGGGTTGCAAAAAGTCAGACACGACTTAACAGCTAAACAACAACAGCATCCCACATTCCACTGTGGTATAGACCACATCTTCTTTCTTCATTTTTCGATGGACATTTGGGTGGTTCCCACATCTTGACTGCTGCCAACACCGCTGCAATCAACAACAGAGCTCCAACATCTCTTTGAAGTCTTGATTTCAGTTCTTCTGGATCCTGTCCAGATTTTTGACCCATAGAATCGTGAGCAGTAAAATGGTTGTTGTTTTTCGCTACTTAGGTTGTTTGTTATACAGCAACAGCTAACCGATGCGCTTCCTTGGTGGACCAAGGCCGCCCAACAATCCAGCAGTTTTGGGCTGGGACTCAAGACGTGACTGTTACAGATATTTACAAGCGGGTGGCTTTGATCTTCCATTGATCTGAGTATGGATCACTCTACTGTTTGGTGGTTTCCCACTTTTTTGCTCAGTTAAGGTATTTTAATGTCGTCCCATCTTAATGTCTGGCTCTAAAAGCCTTTTAAGGACATTCTATAAACCCAGATATCTTAACTTGTCACTATCTTTTTTATCGAGGCAAAATTAAACAACGATAAAAGTCAGCATTTTGACCTTTTCAAAATGTTTTGTTTTCAGTGTATTCACGTTGTTACAAGTAATGTCACTGAAAACAGTGGAATAAAAGAACTCCAGGGAACTATCTTTCCAGAAAAACCACGAATGAACTTGTAAACACTGTCTGAATCAATTTTTATAGAACTCTGGAGTCTAGTTAAAAACTTATAACAAGCAGGGGAAGGCCTAGTGAAGAAAGAAGCGTTTGTTTTATGGGGAGAGAGCACTGCAGCATTTTAAATCACCTGCCAGTTCAGTTCAGTTCAGTCGCTCAGTCGTGTCCGACTCTTTGCGACCCCATGAATCGCAGCACGCCAGGCCTCCCTGTCCATCACCAACTCCTGGAGTTCACTCAGACTCACATCCATCGAGTCAGTGATGCCATCCAGCCATATCATCCTCGGTTGTCCCCTTCTCCTCCCTCCCAGCATCAGAGTCTTTTCCAACTCTTTGCATGAGGTGGCCAAAGTACTGGAGCTTCAGCTTTAGCATCATTCCTTCCAAAGAAATCCCAGGGCTGATCTCCTTTAGAATGGACTGGTTGAATCTCCTTGCAGTCCAAGGGACTCTCCAGAGTCTTCTCCAACACCACAATTCAAAAGCATCAATTCTTCGGCGCTCAGCCTTCTTTATAGTCCAACTCTCACATCCATACATGACCACAGGAAAAACCATAGCCTTGACTAGACAGACCTTAGTTGGCAAAGTAATGTCTCTGCTTTTGACTATACTATCTAGGTTGGTCATAACTTTTCTTCCAAGGAGTAAGTGTCTTTTAATTTCCTGGCTGCAGTCACCATCTGCAGTGATTTTGGAGCCCAGAAAAATAAAGTCTGACACTGTTTCTACTGTTTCTCCGTCTATTTCCCATGGACTGATGGGACAGGATGCCACTATCTTCGTTTTCTGAATGTTGAGCTTTAAGCCAACTTGTTCACTTTTCTCTTTCACTTTCAAGTTGTCATGAGGACAGAGGGAGCAATAAGGACTTTATTTTTCAGAAATTGTGGTTGTGGATTCTGACCTGTCTGGCACAAAGGCCTGCCTTTGTTTTGCCTGACTTGGAGGTGTTCCAGGGTTGGTGGGAAGCTTCCAGGATGCTATTGCCAAAAGCACTTAAAAGCACAAGTACTGGATGCTGCAGCCTGGGGCAAGGGATAGCACAGGGATGAACAATAGACAGAGGGAAAGACTGGGCAGGAAGGGGCCGGGAAAGAAGTTACAGGGGGACAAGGTGAGTTGGGAAGGGCTTTTAAAAGCTCCCAAGGATCCTGGGGAATCAAGAAGACAATTCACATACCCAGGGCTGGATGTGTGCTCCATAAAACACTTGAGAAGATGCTAAGCCTTCACCTCTGGTAGCCTTCAGGCAGAGGAGAAGCAGCAAGAATTCAGACAGAGTTGTAAGCAGACTGGTAAACCTTGGAGCAATGCCCCAGCAGAGCCAGTCTGCAAAGCCTGGGAGAGTTTAGTCTTGTTTTGTTTTTGCTCTAGGCATTCAAGGAACTCTGTTGGAACACAAACTGACCACCAAGCTAACAGACACAGACTTGGGTGAGCCAAACATAACAGAAAATACAGACTTTACCAAAAAAAAAGTTGAGAAAAAAATCACTAACCAAGCAAACAATAACAAATCACAACAAACAGGGGGTGAGGGGGTGGGGTGGGGGAATCTGATTTCCAGAGTTGCCACATAATCTGTTCTTGTTTGGCCACCCTGCGCAGCCTGTGGGATATTAGTTCCCTGACCAGGGACTGGACCTGGGCCCTCAGTAGTGAAAGCACCAAGTCCCTAACCACTGGACCTCCGGGCAAAGTTGCCACGTAACTTTGAAAACATCCAGTTTTCATCAAATTGTGCCATACTGATAACTAAATCCAGAACATTTCCATCAGCCCCCAAAGAAACCCCAAACCCTTTAGNAGGGACTGGACCTGGGCCCTCAGTAGTGAAAGCACCAAGTCCCTAACCACTGGACCTCCGGGCAAAGTTGCCACGTAACTTTGAAAACATCCAGTTTTCATCAAATTGTGCCATACTGATAACTAAATCCAGAACATTTCCATCAGCCCCCAAAGAAACCCCAAACCCTTTAGCATTTACTCCCCATTTCCCCTCCCCTCATTTTCTGGAAACCACTAGTCTACTAGCTGTCTCTATGGATTTGCCTATTTTGGACATAAAGGGAACCTTACCATACGTGGTCTTTTGTGACTGGCTTCTTTCACCTAGAATAATGTTTTTAGGGTTCACATAACAAAATCAGCACGTCATTCCTTCTATGGCCAAGTAACATTCCACCATATGGATATACCACATTTTGTTTATCTGTCCTTCAATTACATTTGAATTATTTCTACTTTTTGTCTATCTTGATTGTTGTTACGAACATTTGTGTACATTATATGTGTGTGTATATATGTACGTATATATAAGTGTGTGTGTGATTTCAATTTTCTTGGGACTATTCTAGTAGGAGTGGGGTTGTTCAGCCACATAGTAACTCTATGTTTTACTTCTGAGGGACTGCCAAGTTGTTTTTTATAGTGGTTACACCAATCTACATTCCCATCAAACAAGGGTTCTAATTTCCCTACATCATTGTCAATACTTGCTATTTTCCTCTTAAAAAAAAAATTATGATAGCCATGCCAAGGAGTATGCGGTTTTGATTTGCATTTCCCTAATGACTTAAGATGTTGAGTATCTTTTCAGCTATATATTACCATTATTTTATCTTCTTTGGAGAATTGTTTATTCAAATCTTAGCCTATTTTTTTAAATTCATATGTAATAAAATAGACTATTAATCATCTTAAAATATATAATTCAGCAACATTTAGTACATTTTCAATGTTGTGCAACCCTTTTAAATTTTTATTATTGAGGTGTAAGATTTCTTTGTATATTTGTTAAAGGATTTTTATTATTTTTATTATCTTTTTATTATTGAGTTGTAAGATTTCTTTATATCAGTTCAGTTAAATCGCTCAGGAGTGTCTGACTCTTCGCGACCCCATGGACTGCAACACGCCAGGCTTCCCTGTCCATCACGAACTCAAACTCATGTCCATCGAGTCAGTGATGCCATCCAACCACGTCATCCTCTGTTATCCCCTTCTCCTCCTGCCTTCAACCAATCCCAGAATCAGGGTCTTTTCCAACGAGTCAGTTCTTCTCAGCAGGTGGCCAAAGTATTGCAGTTTCAGCTTCAGTATCGGTCCTTCCAATGAATATTCAGGACTGATTTCCTTTAGGATGGACTGGTTG
>SJYA01012977.1:0-11137 GCA_006410615.1 Neotragus moschatus
CATGAAGGAATTGAAAAGGGAAAGCACAGACTGGGAGATAATATTGGCAATCCGTCTACTTGATAATGGACATATACCCCCAAAACATAGAGAACGCTTACAACGTAAAGAAACAACCTAATTTTAAAAATGAGCAAAAGTCTTGAACAGCCATTTTACAAAAGAAGATATGAATGTACTATAGAGATGAGATGGCACTAGATGTCCACCAGAGCAGCTGAAACTTTTAAATCTGAAAGTGCCAAGGGCTGGAGGTGGCAGGGAGCAACTGGAACACTCCCGGGTAGTTAGGAGTGTGCAATGGGGCGATCCTTTTGGAAAACGGTTTGGGAATCACCTGTAAAGTTAAACGCAAACCCACCACATGTCCCAGCAATTTTACTCCTAGGTATTCACCCAAGAGGAATAAGAATATAGGACTGCATAAAGTCTTCTACAATAGATGATGAACTTGGTGATGAAAAGGAAAGGACATTTGTGAAAAAAGAGGGCATTCTATATGCTTCCACAAACGTGAGCCCTCAATACAGGCAAAACCACTCTAGAGAGATTGAAATCGGTTCCAGGTTGCCTGACTGGGATGGGTGTGGATGTTTGACTGAGATAGTGCAGAGGGGGACTTCTAGAATGATGGCAGTATTCTCTATCCTGATTGGGGTGTAATCTCTCAGGTACACAATCTGCCCAAATTCATCAAACTGTGTACTGTATTGCCTGTAAAGGATATATCAGTAAAGTTGATTCAAAATAACAAAAGGGAGGGAAGGATTGGGAGTTTGGGATTAGCAGATGCAAACTATCACACATACGATGGGCAAACAACAAACCCCGACCATATAGCACAGGGAACGATATGCAATATCTTGGGACAAACCGTAATGGAAAAGGATATGGAAAAAAATATATATATATATGTATGCATAACTGAATCACTCTGCTCTACAGCAGAAATGAACAGAACATTGTAAGTCAACTACACATCAATAAAAAAATCTTTTTAACGAAGTAAAAAGATAATCTTCTTTATAATAACAATGGAATTTGGGGAAATGCTAGTTAACCATGCGTCTTTGTTCTTTATGCTCAGAAATAATTGAGAAGCAGATTCAGGAGCCAGACAGATGGAGGTTTTTTTTAGTTATTTTTTTTAAACAGCTTTCTTAGTGAAATGGCCAGATTTAAAAAGGCAGCAAAGTCATGTGAGCACAGCTGGGGTCCCTAATCCCCTAAGCTGGCAATGCAGAGATGCTCAGAATCATGCCATCCATACATTACACCCCAGCGCTGGGCATAGAGAGGTGGGGTCTTCATGTGGACTCTCTGAAGGCAAAGCTTGACACGTGGACTTGGGTGAAGGCAGTTTACTTGGGAGGTGATCCAGGGAAGTAGGAGTGAAAGCAGTGGTGGGAAGGGGGTAGGGGAGGAGCCAAAGCGAGGGAGCCTGGTCCAGATCGCTGCTATAGGCGTGCGGGGCTCAATCCCAGGGGACCCTCTGAGCGGCATCTGTACACAACACTTCACAGAACTCTGCCTCAAGGAAGCAAAGCTGGGACATTTAGTCACCATATCCCTTCCCACACCTGGGACTCTTGTGGCCACTGAATTGACACGCAGCTCTAGACTTTCAGAAGGTGGAGCAGTTTGGGCTGGGCTGACCGATATGTGCAGAGCAAGGGGCAGGGGTGCAAAGCTGCTGTCATCATCAGACTGGGAACCCCTCCGAGGGCAGAGATCCTGAGTTACTCTCTTGGTGCCCCCTGGGATCTTGCTGGCCACAGGCAGGTACTCAGTGTCCACTGCATAGTAAGCGCTCAACAAATACTGGAAGGAGGGTGGGAGGGAGGAGAAGCTGTATCCCCAGGAGGGGCTGGTTCTGAGGTAACTTCACAGCCTCAGGGCAACACCAGGTGTCACAAAGTGCAGCCGAGCGATGGTGTTACCCACCAGGCCTCTCAGCCTCCTTCATCAACAGAAATTGACTAGAGGTCAGACAAGAAATTCAGGCAAGGTTTTACAGGGGCTCCTGCTGCAGCAGCGGGGAGCATGAACAAGTAACAGGTTTCCTTGCTTGCTGGATCTCCAAAGGGGATTAAGCTTATCCCTTGTATGGTGGGAGGGTAGGTGCCAGGGGTCGGGCCAGAGTGACTTAGACCATTTGCCTANCTTTACAGGGGCTCCTGCTGCAGCAGCAGGGAGCGTGAACAAGTAACAGGTTTCCTTGCTTGCTGGATCTCCAAAGGGGATTAAGCTTATCCCTTGTATGGTGGGAGGGTAGGTGCCAGGGGTCGGGCCAGAGTGACTTAGACCATTTGCCTACCCCTTAGATGATGTTGGGTTTCCCTGGTGGCTCAGCCAGTGAAAAATATGCTTGCAATGTAGGAAATCCGGGTTTGATCCCTGGGTTGGGAAGATCCCCTGGAAAAGGGAATGACAACCCACTCCAGTATTCTTGCCTGGAGAATCCCATGGTGGACAGAAGAGCCCGGTGGGCCACAGTCCATGGGGTCACAGATGGACAAACGCTTTCGCTCTTCACTTCCACTTCAGGTGGTGTTGAGCGCAGGGGGTATGCAGGACCCTGCTCTGTGCTCCCATTCCGCTGCTTTTGCTTCAAGATCTTCAAAAGGGCAGTTAGATTTTTTGCTCTCTTTGTATCTTTTGTCCAGAATTTGGCCAACTGTGCTTGCCTGCAGTTATTTTTAGTCCTATTCCGTTTCTTTGTTTTTTACTGCTCTAGGAGAGCTGTGTCCAGGGAGAAGCACTGCAGCAAAGGGTCCCGGGTCCCAACCTGTCTCAATGGGGTGGGGGGTGCCGGAAGTGGGGGAGTCCTCAGCACAAGAGGGGCTCCTGTCCAAGGGAGAGAGCACGCGGGTGGGGGGCATTCTGGAGACACAAAGTGTTGACAGATCCCAGGGCCTAGTGTGGATCCAGGATGAAAAGGTTGGCTGAGGGAGCAGAAACAGGTCATGGTGAGAAGAAAGGGGCCTAGAGGGTGTGGACTTTGTTCTGAGCAGCATTTACAGAGGCCCTGGGGTCAGACAGAGGGAGGGGAACGAATGAGCAGAAGCCGTTGGTGCCCCATCCCTGCCCCAAGAAGACATTTCCTGCCTACTGTGGGCTTCTGCGTCTCTGGCCTGGCCACCTTCTCCAGCAGCTGGAATAAACATACAGGGGTCACCCTCCACAGACAAGGGACAGGAAGGCTGGAAAAACACCCCAGCTGCCTGGCCCTTGCAGGGATGGCTCTGAGGGGAGCTCCAAATAGCATTTCAGAGGGTCTCCAGCGGTACTGACCTCTTACTGCCGACAACAAAAATCATATCAGTAACTCACCTTTTTTTTACTTTCCTCCCTTCCTTATCCCCTCACCTGCTACCTAGAACCACATCCCAATAAGCCTTACACCCAAGTCTCAGAGACCACCTCCTAAGGGAACCCAAATTACAAGTGAGTGAGTGATGAAAGCAAAGGACAGCCAAGATGAGCTGCAAGTCCGGGGTGGACAGGGACAATTCACCACCCCAGGCACCAGGTGGGCCAGCGTACCCACCCTCACACTCAGCTAAGAGGCTGCCCCCTCACTTCGGTCAAGTATGAAAAATAGAATTCTACCTGGTGACTTCCTTCTTGTTGTTAGCTGTATTAGTTTGCTAAGGCAGTTTAAAAAACAGAAATTTATCTTCCTCACAGTCTCTGGAGGCTGGAGTTCCAAGGCTAAGGTGTCGGCAGGGTTGGTTTCCTCTGAGGCCTCTCTCCTGGCCTTGCAGACGGCCGCCTTCTCCTTCTGTGTTCCCGTGGTCTCCTGTGCATGTGTGTCCTAATCTCCTCTCCTTATAAGGATACCTGTCAGATTAATTAGGGCACATCCTCACGACCTCATTTCAGTTCCGTCACCTCTTTAAAGGCCCCATCTCCAAACACAGTGCCGTTGTGAGGTCCTAGGGGAGGGGACTTCAACATATGAATTAAAGGGACCACAATCCAGTGCCTAATATTAACCTGGAATCTTTTATGAAAAGTAGGCTGGTTGCTTATTTGGTTGGGGGTCGGCCAGATGGAGAAAGGACCACACAGGCCCTCTCTCCCACAGCATTTCCCTCATTCCAGCGCTCTAAGCTGAGAGTGGCCTGAACTCCCAGTGGAGTTTTAAAATGTAAATCCCCTTGCAGAATATTAATCTTGCCCACCTCTTTTTCCTGTTCTGGATCCCAGAGGGGTTGGCATTCATTAAGACCTGGCCATTCAATTTCCTCCCAGGCGCGCTTGGGTTCCCAAAGTGCAGATGGTTTGGAGGGAGTTTTATTTGTGTTTTAATGTCTTCAAACTCCAGAGCACCAGAGGGGCCTGAGTTCTTTCTGTCCTACTTGTGCTTGTCCCCAGGCTATGGAGGGGTGGTCACCCTGCACCATCTCATCCCGCCACAGCCACAAAGGCCCAACACAAGGTGGGGATCAAAATGGGCAGGCCTGGCACTGCCAAGCCAAACACAGAGGAAGCGAGATGTGAGCCCAGCTAGGAAACCAGATTCCCCTGGAAATTGCTGCTTCCCAGCGCGTCTGGAAAGCTAGCTCCCATAAAGCGGTTCCGGAAGCCCTGAAGGACCCCCATAGCCCTTGTCTTGATGGAGATGCCAATAAAAATTTCAGCACATCCAGCCTACAGGCCCCGAGGCTCTGCCCTGGGGCTGTAAACCTCCTGATATGAGCAGCTGGGGAGCCCAAGGGAAGAGTCCTATGCTGAGAAGGCCACCAGCCAGAAGCCTGCAGTCCGGAAAGTCGTGGAGACACAGTTAGGTAAAGAGGCCAAGGTTGGAGAGCAGGAAGGGAAGCTGCTCACCCCGCCCAGGCCTTGTTCCAAGACCAGGCCAGAGCTGTAAAATCCAGAAGGACTTCAAGGAGGAGTAAGGACTGCCCAGAAACTGCAGGTTCTTGGAGAAACTGGGGAGGAACCGGCCTCAGGAAGCAAATGTAAACAGACGCCATGGTTGTCAACTCAACTTTGAGGACATCCTGGGGACTCAACTGACTCAGTGACAAAGGGGGATGAAGTGAGTGTGTGTATGTGTGTGTGCGTGCACACGCAAAGGTGCACACATACACACATCTGAATCCACAGGCACTGGACGTACCAGTCCTCTGTGTTATTGTTGTTTGGTTGCTAAGTCGTGTCCGGCTCTTTGCAACCCTGTGGACTGTAGCCCACCAGACTCCTCTCTGTATGGAAATTTTCCAGGCGAGAATACTGGAGTGGGTTGCCGTTTCCTGCTCCAGGGGATCTTCCTGACCCTGGGATCGAACCTGCATCTCTTGCATTGGCAGGCAGGTTCTTTACCACTCAGCCACCAGGAAAGCTGTTCCTCTGTATACGTGAGCACATATTTGTGTATGTGGAGTAGGTGTTTGTGCATGCAGAGTCACATATCCAAATGTGTCTATTTGCGTGTGCATAGAGTTGCCAGATTTAGCAAATAAATATCCAGAATGCTCAGTTACATCTGAAATCTAGATAATAAGCAAGTACTTTTTTGCTGGTACACGTATTCCCAAGTGTTGCATGGGACATGCTCAGACTGAAATTATTCATTGTTTATCTGAAATTCAAATATAAGTAGGTGTCCTGTATTTCATCTGGTAACCTGATGTGTCTGTGAGTGTTCAAATTTAGAGTTGTCCAAAGCATTTAAGACTACAGAAGGGGATTCTAGTAATGAGGCCCCACTACTTATATTTATATATTATTAGCATGATCGTCCTCAAAACTTCTCCTACCAGGTGAACTACTCTCTATGAGAGGAAGGTTGTTTGCCTTATATGGTATGGGATAGCTATAACCGAGTTGTTGCTGTTGTTCAGTCACTCAGTCGTGTGACCCTACGAACTGTGACCCCATGAACTGCAGCACACCAGGTTTCTCCATCCTTCACCATCTCCCAGAGTTTGCTCAAACTCCTGGCTGTTGAGTTGATGATGCCATCCAACGATCTTATTCTGTCACCCCCTTCTCCTGCCTTCAGTTTTTCCCAGCATCAGGGTCTTTTCCAGTGAGTCAACTCTTTGCATCAGGTGGCCAAAGTATTGGAGCTTCAGCTTCAGCATCAGTCCTTCCAATAAATATTTAGGGTTGATTTCTTTTAGGACTGACTAGTTTGAGCTCCTTGCTGTCCAAGGGACTCTCAAGAGTCTTCTCCAGCACCACAGTTCAAAAGCATCCATTCTTCAGTGNAGTGAGTCAACTCTTTGCATCAGGTGGCCAAAGTATTGGAGCTTCAGCTTCAGCATCAG
The DNA here is from genome assembly GCA_006410615.1 of Neotragus moschatus. Lineage (NCBI taxonomy): Eukaryota > Metazoa > Chordata > Mammalia > Artiodactyla > Bovidae > Neotragus > Neotragus moschatus. The sequence goes on from SJYA01012977.1 coordinate 6,282, forward strand.
TCCTTCCAATAAATATTTAGGGTTGATTTCTTTTAGGACTGACTAGTTTGAGCTCCTTGCTGTCCAAGGGACTCTCAAGAGTCTTCTCCAGCACCACAGTTCAAAAGCATCCATTCTTCAGTGTTCGGCCTTCTTTATAATCCAACTCTCACATCTATACATGACTCCTGGAGAAACTATAGCTTTGACTATATGGACCTTTGTCGGCTAAGTTATGTCTCTGCTTTTTGATACACTGTCTAGGTTTGTCGTAGCTATTCTTTCAAGAGCAAGCATCTTTTAATTTCGTGGCTGCAGTCACCATCTGCATTGATTTTGGAACTATAACCTAAATACATTTAACTTGCAAATGTATCTACAGAGCCTTGCAGAGAAAGAAGTAACATGTGCAAACGGTGCATTTGTGTTTCCCACAGTTCCAACGAGTGAACTTGCATGAGTGAGAACCAGTTGAGAGACGTAAATCTGTGCTCCCTCCGCCATCTCAGCCCAGACACCCCTCCCAGCAGGAGCACTGATCATCCTGGGGTCCTCTATGGTTTAAATATACCCATTTGGGGGCCTTCCTGTGTGGTTCAGCAGATGAGAATCCACCTACCAGTGCAGGGGACATGAGGTCAATTCCTGGTCTGAGAAGAGTCCACCTACCTCGGAGCAACTAAGCCCATAGGCCACAACCACTGAAGCCTGAGCGCCTTAGAGCCCGCGCTCCCGCTTTGGTGAGAAGTCCGCGGACCACAACTAGAGAGTAGCCCCTGCTCTCCACCGCTGGAGAAAGCCCGCGCAGCAATGAAGACCCAGCGCAGCCCAAACAAAATTCGTTAAAACAAACAAACACATCGGTCGTCCTGCCCTTTGATACTGAAATACAAGCCAGCTCCTTCATTCTCAGCTTGCCATAGGTACAGACACTTGTTTGGAGTGAAATGGGAAAAATTGCATCCCTATTCAGTCCCACAGAAACTTGTGGAAACCAGCCAGAATTATGCCCACTTTACTACAGAAAGAAACTGAAGCTCCAAGGAGGAGGGAAGTGCTTCAGAGGAGCAAACACAGACAGCCTCATTCTTCGGCGATCTTGTCAGCAGAAAAGAAGAGGGCAAAGAGTGGTTAGGATTATCTTGTAGAAGAAACCAGCAAATTCCTTCCACGCTGGCTGAAACAGGAAATAAAGCGGACTGCTGATTTGTGGCTGTTAGAAATCCAGATTCATCACTTGAAATAGAATTCTAGAAATTAATAGGGTCAGACAAACAACCAAAGACACACACATTTAGTTTCTTAGGTGATGGTATTGATAAAACAGATGCTAATCCAAGTCACATCTGTTATTTTAGTTTTTAATTATCCTGGTGAATAATTCCAGGTGATAACTTCCCACACTGTTGATTAAGCTGACATGGCTCCAGTTTCAATGTGAATTGTGTTGGCTATAATTGTTTAGTCGCTAAGTCGTGTCAGACTCTTATGCAGCCCCATGGACCATAGCCTGCTAAGCTCCTCTGTCCACGGAAATTTCTCAGAATACTGGAGTGGGTTGCCATTCCCTTCTCCAGAGGATCTTCCCAGCCTAGGGATCCAACCCATGTCTCCTGCACTGGCAGGCAAATTCTTTACCACTTAGCCACCAGGGAAGCCCTAGCTACAGTCTTTTGCATTTTATTTTTAATCACACTTAATTAGAGCTTCCCTGGTAGCTCAGACAGTCAAGTCAGCTTGCAACATGGGAGACCCAGGTTTGATCCATGGATTGGGAAGATCTCCTGAAGAAGGAAATGGCAATCCACTTCGGTAGTCTTGCCTGGAAAATCCCATGGATGGGAGAGACTGGAGGCCTACAGTCCATGGGGTTGCAAAGAGTCGGACATGACGGAGCACACACATGACTAATGTACACAATCACACTTGCATTTTATTCTGTTATTAATAAAATGTTATTATTTATTGAGGATCACCTACTATATATCAGCTCTGTATAGTCTTTGGTAAATCTCACATCCCCTGTATGAGACAGTTACTGTCATTATGCCCATTTTACAGATGAGGAGACTGGAGTCAAAGACATCCTTCAGCCAGAAAGCAGAAAGTTGGGATCTGAGCCCAGCACTGCAAAACCCAGGTTTCTTCCAGAACACGAGTGCCCAGAGCAGCAGTACCTGTGCTGAACTTAGCAGGAAACGTTAAAGGGGGTGGAGGAAAGAGTCTTCACCGTCTCCTCTACCCCAAGGGTGTGCACAGAGGTCAAGGGCAAGCCCAGGTACAGAGGGCGATCCGGGTGACTGCTAAGTCCCTACCTGTGGTCTGGCTGGTGACTCTGACCCTGACGCTCGGCTCACTGTTTGCTCCTTGTGATCACAGTGGTCAGGGTCGGGGGCAGGCAGCCTGCCCCTCAGGGGGCTCTGATGAGAAAAGCACAGGCTTCGAAGGCAAACAGAGCTCCATCTGAGGCCTGACTTTACTATTCACCAGTTGTGTAGCCTTCAAGCTGGGACCACCTCTCCCTAAACCACAGAATCCTCGTTGTCAAGTGTGGGTCAGTAAGACCTTCCTGGCAGATAACACTGAGAGGCGAAATGCTAGTTCCCTTCCACGCCCCAGCCCTGAGGAGCAGGTAAGCACACAACTGCAGCCCTCCTCCGTGAGACAGGGGACCGACTGCACAGAGGTGGTCACAGGTGGGCTGTGACAAGGGATCAGGGCAAGCGCCTGCCCCACGCTGCTGGATTGCTGGCCATCCTCATCAAAAGGAGCGAAGAGGTTGCTCTTCCTCCCTTCTCAGGAGGAAGCTGAGCTGCCACTGAGGGACTGAGCACAGCACCTCCTCCTCTGACAGCTCCAAACCCCAGGCCTTCCTGGGCACTTGGCACGAACTCGCCACTTCTGTGTGCCACCCAGGCTGCTGTTTACTAAATACTTTCCTTCAGGTCTATTTGGTGTCTTTACTGAAACTCTCATTCAGAAGAATTTGTATTGCTGTAAATAGACTATAGCGCCAACAAAGCACTGGATTGATACCAACCAGGGCTCTCAGCCTTCCCCAGTCAATAGGAATTATTGAGAAGCCAGACGAGAAATTCAGGTAAGGCTCTGCTGGGGCTCCTGCGGCTGCAGGAGGAAGAGAAAGTAGGTAAAGGGGTCCCTTGCTCCTCCCCATAGGGAGTGAGCTAGTTCCTTACACGGGGTCCTCACCCCGTGAGGAGTGAGCTTGTTCCTCGCTGACCCCTCACATACGCGTAGGAGTGTGTGTAGGGGTCAGGCTGGAGGGCTGGCTTAGATGGTCTTGTGTGCAGGGGGCATGTGAAGAACCCGCTTTTATTCCCCACCCACTGTTTGTGCTCCAGCTCTTCAGAAGTGGCAGTTGGTCTTTTTGAGTCTTTTGTCCGGAATTTGCCCCAACTTCACGTGCGGACAGCGGTTCCTTATAGGTTCTTTGCTGCAATCCAGGAGCAGCTTGTCCAGGTGCAAGCACTGCACCAGCAGTGGGTCCCAGGTCCCAGCCTGTCTCAGGATGACAGGAAGTCCAGGTTAATAAATTCCAGCTGGACAAGCCACCGCCTGCCCATGGCTCTGAACTTGGGCCTCCTCCTCCAGGTTTGAACCCAGAGGGAGATGAGTGAAGGTCAAAGGAGCGTTCAAGACAGAGCAGCACCAAGAGGAGACTTTCTCCTCGAGTCAACCAGAGGTTTGGATGCAAACTCNGAGGGAGATGAGTGAAGGTCAAAGGAGCGTTCAAGACAGAGCAGCACCAAGAGGAGACTTTCTCCTCGACTCAACCAGAGGTTTGGATGCAAACTCAAAAGGGAACAATTACATCCTGGTGTTGTCCCTTGTTATTTAAAGCGACGGCCCGCGAGTCACCAAAATCACGATTAGGCTTCCAGAACCAGCCCACTCTTCAGGAGCCACTGATGGACACGGCCCTCCTTAGGATCGGGCTGTTGAGTGGCCTGCCCAGTGGCACACAGTAGGAAAACAGAGAACCAGCTTCTGCGGTTGGCCTCCGGTGCTAAGTCCAGCTAACCCCTGCTGCCCACAGGGTCCGGAAACGCTCGGGGAAGGACTCAGAAGGCTTCGCTTGCCCAGGAATTCTATTTCCAGGTGTGGCAATACAAATTTTCTCCCACGGATCATCCCAAAATTGGGGCAATCTGGAGCCCTGGTGGGTTAGAAGCAGCTGTCTCCTACTAAGAGATGCTTCATTCCTCATGTCTGCTAATTTAGACCAGCATTTCTCAACCTCAGCATTTGAGGCCAGATAGTTCTTTGTTGTTGGGAGGCCTTCCTGTGCCCAGTGGGATGTTAAACAGCAGCCCTGTGGCCTCCATTCACTTGATGCCCATAGCACCCCTCCAACTGGGACAGTAATAAATGCCTCCTGTGGGGCACACACTCCCCACCCCATTTGAGAATACTGCTGTCTACCAAATGAATATGGTTTTTAGCTCCAGGGGGAAATTCTCATATTAGTGAGGTTTTAAAAAAACCTTTTAAGAAAAAGGATGAGAAATGTGTAAGTAATATTTATTATTCTTGCTACCTGAAAATCATCTGCCTAAAGATTGATAAGCATGCAGGGTGCAGTCGTGTATTATTTATGTCACTCGAGGCAAACTAAAAGCTAAAGAGAATGGACCAGAGGGTTGGGGAGGAAGGAAGGAAAGGAGCAGACATTTAAGGAGCATCCGCTGTGTGCCGGACGCTTGACACACCTGCTCTCCTTTAACTCTTGTGAAAATCTTCAGGGAAAGGATGAGGAAGGGAGATTAGAAAGGTGGATTCTTCTGCTCCTGGGAACCCCACGCTCCCTGCCCCAAAGGGGAGAGAGGGAGACAGTGTTGGTCCCCATACTTGGAGGG
>SJYA01012978.1:0-10289 GCA_006410615.1 Neotragus moschatus
TGAAATCATGGCTACAGGTATGTTGATGCTTCTTCCAGTGAGAGATGCATCTGTGTCCTTTCCTTTGACTCTGGTGGGGAAAGGGGATTGTACTTCTTTGACTGAGAGAGTAAGACAGAGTGGCCCCTTGTGACTTTCAAGGTTAGGTCATAAAACGCTGTACTTTGGCCTTATTGGGAACACTTGCTTTTGGAGGCTTGCGCCACCAAGTAAGAAGTCCAGCTAGATGCTAGAAAGGCCAGATATAAGTCTTGTGAGCCCACCCTTTAGCTTTCCCAGCCTTGCAACAGACATAAATGAAACCGTCATGGAAGTGGATTCTCTAGCCCCAGTCTTCTCTTGCCCTCAGTCTATCAGTGATCCCATCTAAGACTAAAGAGGTTATGAAACACAGAAGCGTTGTCTCCATCATGCCCTTGGAAATTCATGAGGATAATGAAATGGTTGTTTTATGAAGCTGAGTTTTGGGCTCATTTCTTACACAGCGGTAGATAACTAGAGCACTCACCCACTAAAGTGGCCTGGCTATATAGCCTGGGTAGTTACTGTATCACACCATTGTGTTTATAGGATCTTGATTGTAAGAACCACCTGGTCCCATCAAAATGTACCGTGCTTGCTGCTAGCTTTTTTCCATATAAGAAAAACATGGGAGAGTAAGCTAATCATTTAACAGATACGTGTGCAATTTAATAGTTTGCTCGGGAAAATATGTTACTGTTTTTCATTTAGCAATAAGTTCATGTCACCACCTCCAAGTAGAAATAGCAGCTTTCTTCAGTGATGATGAATTAGGCAATGTATTAGAAAGCACTTACGATTTCTTTTTTTTTTTTAAAGGTAACATTGTTGATACACATAAATACATAATGTCATAATTATTATAGTTTAGGTTAATGGATAACGCTAGTAGTTTGCACTATTAAGAGCATTTACAAAGCAATCTGAGCATATACAAGGAAATTAGGCTATTAGGGCCTGAGGTAGCTACTGTTTCAGAAGCAGCTGAACTGTAATAATAGTACTTAGATTTACAATCAGTTTAGTGGTCCTTTCATGAACAGATAAATCCATTTGAATTTTGAAAATCAGGGTATGGCAGATCACAGGCCAGATCCCTTCTGAGAGGCTGTGTGGAGAAATCTTTATTTTTTCTAATTGTTGCCTTTTCAGCCAACCAACAACAGAGAAGTTCAGCTCCTTGTGGGTCAGAACTCATGTTTCTAGATCAGAGGGAGCAAATTCACAGCACATGAGATGCCAGGAAACTAGGCTGTGCATATACATGTAAGTTCACCGCAGTGCTAATCTCATCCATGCTGTTTGGCCATCTCATGTGAGTCCTCATGGCAGGCCCCTGGCCGTTCCTCATTGTCCATCCTTCTGAAGGTAGCCCATGGGCACCTTGAACCAGAATAGTGGTCACCAGCGCAGGATGGCTGAAGATAGATTGGTTGGCTTCTGTTTGTCAGAGACTTTCTGTCTTGTTTGGCTTCCTATTTCTCTGTTAAAAATATTGTCAGGAGGTACACTGCTTAGGTTTAATCCTAGAAAGAAAACTGAGAAGCCAAGGAGTTTAATTCTTTTTTGAGAAGAACAGTTGAGATGGTATTATGATTCAGTAAAAGGTCCAAGAAGTGCAAGGACAGGAGATCATGGAAGGAGGGACAGAGGGAGTTTTAAAGTCCAGTTTTGCCTTAAGATATACAAATTACTAGGTAGGTTAACTTAGAATTGGCATCAGCATTTTTCATTTTGAAGTTTTCATAGTCTGTGCATGCATGGAGTAGACCGTTTATGAAACTAGTGAACTGGACTGTGTATTTGAGAATGAGGGATTCCGCTCTTCTCTGTTGTTGGGAGGCAGTGATCTTTCATTCATTCAGTAAATCCCTGCAAGGTGCCAAACCCATTTCTCTCTGCCGACCCCCAGGTGGACTGGTAAGAGGGGTCAAGGGAACCACTGGTCCAGTGGAGGGAGGGAGCAAGCCTCTATTGGGAGGGTCTGGAAGGAAGAGGCTGACCTTGAACCAAGGCCAAGATTGGCTTTGCAGGAGACAGAACACCTTTCTCTCAGATGCTTATTGCCCAAAGTGTCAGTCTTTACTTCAGAGACATACTGAGACATGGAAAGTCATTTCTTTATTTCAGTACATATTGTTCCATGTTTTTTTTAAGACCGTGGTGGGGAGCATTTCATTAGGACATTTTCATGTGTTAAGATAGTCATTCATCTCTTGGTGAGCCTACCTGCTCCTCTTTTCCTATAAAAGGAGCAGTAAAGTTCCAAACTTCCTTTTAAAAGACATGAAATTATCACAGGTACTGGGCCACAATAAAAGGGTTTTATTTTTTTTCAAAACTCTGTCCCAAATCTTTGCTTCATCATTTGGTGTAAGGAGAACACAAGGGAAGGACACGCCAGAAGGCGTGTGGCTTATAAATGAGCCTTGGAGTCACTGCAGCAGCAGAGTTTCTGAGCTGCCATTGTCAGGATGCGGAACCACGGTGAGATCAAGACATCTGTGGTCCAGAAGAGTTCAGTGAAGTTTACAGTTGTGGCTAAGGTAGAAATTCCCTCTATTGGGAATTACTCTTGATCACTTGGGGTTGAAGTGACTGGCTGCCATTTATGAGCCCCAGAATGTGAATATACGTGTTTTTGAAGACTGGTGCTATACCCAGCATGGCATGCCAGTGATAACCATAGCTTCACAGCTTTCATCTCAAGAGAGATTGTACAGAATGGTGAGTGAAATGGCTGCCGCTGGGTATTTATTTATTCTTTCTCTGTCAAGCATAAAGAGTTGGATTTCTGTAAAGAAAATATATCTGTTATTGCAACTTTGCAAATGAGAAACATAACCCCAAGATGTGTCAGTGTGCTGTTAGCACAGCTTGGTAGTGGATTCCTGAATTTTTTTCCTTTACAATTTGGATAACAACACAGTTTATCATTAATGACAGCCCAGGGTGATGTTGGTGTTGCCTTGCTTTGTTTTTATTGTTATAACCTTAAATGCTTGTCTTTAATCAAGCTAAATGAATTATTTTTAACCTGAATTTATACGTTTAGTGTTACATTTAGTAGCACAGTACTAGTCACAACTTATCTGCCCCTTGCATATTCCTTATTGCTCAGGATGGTTTTACACCTATTTACTAAAAANTGCCTTGCTTTGTTTTTATTGTTATAACCTTAAATGCTTGTCTTTAATCAAGCTAAATGAATTATTTTTAACCTGAATTTATACGTTTAGTGTTACATTTAGTAGCACAGTACTAGTCACAACTTATCTGCCCCTTGCATATTCCTTATTGCTCAGGATGGTTTTACACCTATTTACTAAAAATTTCAATGTATTTTAATGAATATTACAGTTCATGGTGGTCATTTTTTCAATAAAAAGGGAAGTATAATTTATTAAAACAAAACTATAATCAGTTCATTGTGATGTTCCATTAATTCCTATTCTGCCTCCACTTCCATCAGTGTTATTAATGATCCACTGTGCCCTAAGGTTGAAATGCAGTTTATATAAGATGTTCGGGAAACATTTCAGTAAACACACTACTGTTATTAGATAAAGAGATGTTTGATCGTTGTCGTACATCAGTTTGTGCTTGGAAGTTAATTAGCAGTTGCTATGTGGCTTTCGGTGCAGGAAGTATATCATTGAGAGATGTGCAACGGTAATTCAGCAAATGTCCGACCCTTTGCAACTCCATGAACTATAACCCACCGGGCTCCTCTGTCCATGGGGTTATCCGGGCAAGAATGCGAGAGTGGGCTACCACTTCCTCCTCCAGGGGATCTTCCTGACCCAGGGATCAAACCCACGTCCCCTGCATCTCCTCCACTGGCAGGCAGATTCTGTACCCCTGAGTCACCAGGGGAGCCCAGTTCAACAAACAGCACCTTGTTTTTATTCTAGGTACTTCCCAAAGCACCAGCTTTATTTCTAGATAAAGAAAATAATAGATAATGGAATATACAATGTACTGTTATTCAGAATGACTGTATATTAATAAAATCGTGAGAGATGTTTATCATTTGAAAGGTTACTTCATTTATAGAATTATGTAATCCAGCTTGTCTGTAGCCACTTCAAAATCCAAATCATAATCCAGAAAATATGTGATAAACAGATGTGGTTGGGTTTGGTGTTGCTCAGCTGGATATGACCCACACTTTAATTGTAACCTGAATAAATCCTGAGGCCCTACACGGTGCAGATCCTGCTTAGAGCCTCATTCACAGAAAACATCAGAAAGCCAGATGGCCTTGAAGAGTGACATGTCTGTTTCATCTAAGTTTTTCCCAAAGGCATGGCTTAAAAGTGTTACACTTTGCACCACATAAACAGTTGCTTCAAAATCCTGTGTAGCCATCTGTTCCTCTCTCATTACTCATGGCCATTTCTAAACATCTCTTTCTCATCCACATAGTTTTTCACTGGTTATGAAACCTTCATCATTTAAAAAAAATTAATGGAGGTATAATTCACAAACCACTTTCCTCATTTTTTTGATCAGACACAAATATATCCATCTGTTCCAAATTTAGAAGCATAAATGCTACTCCACTTCCGGGCCTCCTATTCTACTTCCTGGCTGGACTGTGCCTCTCTAGGATGACTGGAGGACCTGTAACTCCACTGCCCCAGATTTCCGAAGATCTTTTATTTCCTGCTTACACAGTACCCAGAAATAGAGCTCAATGCTTGACTCTGATTACATTGCTTATAAGAAGTTCTAACGTAGAATTTCCTAATAAGATTTCTACCTACTAACAGTAATAGTAGCCATGATTTATGCACTGCACTGGCTAAGCTCTTTGAATACATTGTCACACTCAGTGCTCAGAAAGTTATCTCCATGTTACAGATGAGTAAACTGGGCCCCAAACAATAAAGTAATTCTCTGCAACTAGTAAGTAATGGATCTGGGATTTGAGCCCAGGTAGTTTGATTCCAGAGTCCTTCCTTTTAGGAGTGACATGAGCATGTTTACCAATTCTGCCCTATTCTATATGCTGTTAAATGTGGAAGAGAGGGTTATATCCGAGTAGGAAGATTGTACAAATAGGCAATTAACTGTTCTCCTGGTCCTATGTTATAGATGTGTGTAGGGAAAATACAAATCCTGAATTGGGGCTACAAATCTGCGNGGCCTCCTATTCTACTTCCTGGCTGGACTGTGCCTCTCTAGGATGACTGGAGGACCTGTAACTCCACTGCCCCAGATTTCCGAAGATCTTTTATTTCCTGCTTACACAGTACCCAGAAATAGAGCTCAATGCTTGACTCTGATTACATTGCTTATAAGAAGTTCTAACGTAGAATTTCCTAATAAGATTTCTACCTACTAACAGTAATAGTAGCCATGATTTATGCACTGCACTGGCTAAGCTCTTTGAATACATTGTCACACTCAGTGCTCAGAAAGTTATCTCCATGTTACAGATGAGTAAACTGGGCCCCAAACAATAAAGTAATTCTCTGCAACTAGTAAGTAATGGATCTGGGATTTGAGCCCAGGTAGTTTGATTCCAGAGTCCTTCCTTTTAGGAGTGACATGAGCATGTTTACCAATTCTGCCCTATTCTATATGCTGTTAAATGTGGAAGAGAGGGTTATATCCGAGTAGGAAGATTGTACAAATAGGCAATTAACTGTTCTCCTGGTCCTATGTTATAGATGTGTGTAGGGAAAATACAAATCCTGAATTGGGGCTACAAATCTGCATAATACGCACTCATAATTTATCTCTCCAGATAACCTTGGTTCACTTTTGAATTTTAAATTGCCCTGCATTCATTCTTTTTTTTCACTATTCCGCCTTAAAGAATGGAGGAACGAACGTGTGAGAGGGTCTTGGTTCTCGATACTGTCTACCACCTCTGGAGTTCTGTATTTATAGGCTTCTTAAAACTCATCCTAGGTGAATGGCAAGGCTTTCTTTGTGTCCCTAGCCAGTCTTTTTATGAGTAAGGGAGTTTGCCATATCTTTTCCGTGTTTTGATCAATAACAAAGATGAGTGAGGGGCCTAGTTATTTGAAATTAAACTGCGTGATATTGGAAAGGGCCAGTTTGTTTGTCGAGATCAGGCCCTATAGTATGCCAAAGAAAGACTCTTCAATTACATTACAAGGACATAATCAAATGTACCAGAGTTCAGTGCATCAGCAAGAGAACTTTTTTGACCTTTCTTCTTCTTTGTAGCTGTTCCTAGAACTCAGAAATGTGGTGCATGATATCTTTTGGCTTGATTGCTAATGAGGAAAGCCTTTGGCATGACATAATGCTCCAGAAATCACTGGGGGTCAGTGTAGAAACAGTTGTTCTAGGTCGAGCTGAATCGTTTGACCTACATTGTGAAGCACTGACTACCAAGGGGGTACCTCGCTGCAGTTTCTCTCTGTACAACATGTGTGTGGTGTGCACGGGTTTAGCTTTCTCTGAGACAGAAGTTTTGATGTAAGACTTCCCTGCTGGTCCAGTGGTGAAGATTCCACACTCTCAATGCAGCAGGTATGAGTTCAGTCTTTGGTCAGGGAGCTACAATGCCACATTCCAACCAAAAAAAAAGTTTTGCTGTATGTTGGAAATGACACTGGTCTTGCAGTCAGAAGCTTTGGGTTTAAATCCCAGTTCTTACTTACTTACTTACTTGTTTGAACAAATCCCTTCAACTCTTGGAATCCCTAGTCTCCCCTTTTGTATTATGAGAATACTTTAAAAAGATTTGCTTCATAAAATTTTATATGGCTAAATTAATTTTTTAAAATATGTTATGTTAGAACAGAAAGGCTCTTTTAAGGTATTTAATCACTTCTTTGTGATTCAACCCAGGATCTCAGTCCAGAGTTAATAATGGCAGGTCTTCAAAAAGTTGTTTCACCTTTATCCTTATTGCTTTCCTCCCACTGGGATTCTCCATAAAAAATTAAATATGGAATCTTAATGTTAACCTTTATTCAAACACATGCACAAATAGAAACGCATACAAAGAATACCTGCTTAGGTATTTTATGGCCAGAATTTTCCCCATCACTCTTTCACCTACATCAAAGTTTTTAAAAAGTGGAAAACACCTCATTTTTAGGGGAAAAGGGGTGGATTCTTGTTGAATACTGAGTTTTTTTAACTAGACACTAAGAAACTGAGAATTCTAGCCTCCTGAGCAGGTCTAGCAACATTATTTCCTCAATTTGGATTTTTCATGTCTTTCAAGGATATGTTTATGTTCTTGTGGTCTTACTTTGGTGCTCTTACCTAATCCTAGATTAGATTTCTCAGCTGATGGTGACTTCTAGTGATTGGAAGTGAGACAGCAGGAAGTTCACCTTGAGAGCCTCCCTTCTACAGATCTCCAAAGTGCCTGCATATCTGAATCCAAAATTTGCACAAGCATTCCTCAGGATGTTCCTGGCTACATCCCAGCCACTAGGTTCTTGACTGCCCCTCTACCCACACTCATCCACCTGATTTGTGACAGCTATAGCCAGTTCTTGTTGTTGGAAGCAGGGAGGGAAGTGAATGGAGACCTGGCCACATACTCTTTAGAAGAGTTCCTAATGCCTGTGTAGTGTCATTCCCATATACACAAAATTTATTATTGTTTTTGACATGAACCTACCATTAAATTTCCCAAAACAATGGATTGACCTTACCGATTAACAGGGTCTTGCTATGCACTTCTCTGATGTTCACCAAGAAAGGTTACATATATTTTAACCTGTAGAAAAAAGTATAATAGGGAGGATTTCTAAAGCATTAGATATTAAAATACACCTACAGAGCCAGGGGTGCTACATAATATAAACCATAGCCAGTCAGCAAAGATCACAACAAGGGGAACAAAAAACCAATATAACAGAATATATATGATAAAATGGCAAGCATAAGATAAGCATACAACAGTGAATGTGATTCAGTCACATTTAAATCCCTCTATTAAAATAAGATTGATTAAAAAGATAATCTAGCTAAATACTATCTTTAGAAGTGTTTATATACCAAAATTATACAGAAAGGCAGAAAATAAAAGGATAGGTTGATGAATTCTAACAAAAATGGGAGTGTTAATATTAACTCTAAAAACTATAGGATTAAGTGTAAAAGAAATATTGAACAAGATATAAAACAAAAGATATTAAACAAGAAGCTTCAATAACAATGAAACTTTAGGAACTGAACATTTAACACTGAATTAATAATACAAATTAAAAATATACATGAAATAAAAATTTTAAAATACAAATAAAGTTTTCCATAATCATAGTGGGAGACTTTAACAGAATACTTTCAGAATTTGATCAAGCAAATAAAATTAAGTCGGAACAAAAGATCTACATAACAGTTATTAACCCAACAAATACAAAATATATGCAGTTTTTCAAAAGACCATGGATAATTTCAAGAATTGATGAAATACTACACCACAAAGCAACTTAAACTAACCAAAAAGTAGACATATAAACGAAAACATAGCATTGAAAGTTACACAAGATGGCTGTTACCGCCGCTTCTATCTGAGCACTTGGAAACTGAGATATGATCCTTTTAAATAATTTTTGGATCAAAAAAGGAAATCACTACTGCAACTATAGACTATTTAAAATTAACAATGTAAATAGAGTACATTACATTAGGAGGGATTATACTAAAAACATAGTTAGATTAAAAAGTTAAGCCTTTTATTTAAAGGACTGAAAAGCAATAAAATAAGTTTAAAATTTAAGAAGCTAATAACTGAAAAATAATGTAGTGAGGAGGGAAATTATGAAGCTTAATTATTTACTTTTATTAGAAAAATTGTGAATTTTTTACAATAAAACATTTGATTAGCAATAAGGCAGAAGTGCAGAGTTAACAGGACAGTTGCTGGATGAGGCAGAGTCATTAGGGTAAAAGACACTGTCCCAGGGCCTTCCCTGGTGGTCTGTGGTTAAGAATCTGCCTTGCAATGCAGGGAACACAGGTTCGATCTTTGGTTGGGGAACTAAGATCCCACATGGTGCATAATGTGGCCAAAATAAGCAGAAGACATTGTTTCCGTCCTCACTGTCACTTAGGTTTGGCTGAGATGAAAAGCATGTGCAAAAATTAGAGAATAGGACTACACTCAGTAAAGTGCCCGTTTATGAGTTATCGATGGTAAACCATCTACAGCTAAGAATAGCATTCAGCTCTGAGTCTCCAGCTTCAAACTTATCTGTGGCCCCTGAGTAATTATTTAGCCCCTCTAATTTAGCTACTTCTCTGTGCAGTGGGGATCACAGGATTGCTGTGAGAATTAAATCAAAGTACAGTAGGCCCTCTCTATGCACCAGTGTGGAACCATGGATACACAGGGCTCACTTAAGGGACTTGAGCATCCTCGGATTTGTGGGGACAGAGTGGGGGCAGGGGTTAGTCCTGGAACCAGTCCCCTACAGATGCCAAGGGACAACTGCATGTGGTAAGAGCTGCCTAAAAAGTCAGTGTGGCAACTCTTCCAACCTCTTCTGAATGCTATTGAGATGACTAGGGCACTATCAGTATCTTAGTACCTTTTACACATGTGTCTCAGATGGCAAAGAATCTGCCTGCCAATGCAGGAGACCCGAGTTCAATCCCTGGGCGGGGAAGATCCCCTGGAAGAGGGCATGGCAACCCACTTCAGTATTCTTGCCTGGAGAATTCCCACGAACAGAGGAGCCTAGCGNGTACCTTTTACACATGTGTCTCAGATGGCAAAGAATCTGCCTGCCAATGCAGGAGACCCGAGTTCAATCCCTGGGCGGGGAAGATCCCCTGGAAGAGGGCATGGCAACCCACTTCAGTATTCTTGCCTGGAGAATTCCCACGAACAGAGGAGCCTAGCGGACTACAATTCATAGGGTCACAAAGAGTCAAACACAACTAAAGTGACTTAGCATAGCACAGGACAGAAAATAGTATTTAGAGTATCCAAGTTCTCCTGCCTGGATGAAAAGATTGGGCATTTTATCTGTGGCTGAAATATGGCCATGGTGATTGGGTGAACAAGTTTCTGTCCATTAAAAGAAAACAAAAAAACTATAAAGCGTGACATTCCCAAAGCAGCAGCATTTCATGAGTTCCCAGCCACAGAACACAGAATAGCCAGTTTTGCCATTCTATAGTTGGGTGGCTTCCCTGAGTGGAAAGGTGGAAACAAGGAGGCCTTTCTGATCTGCTTCTGACCAGTAAGCGCTTTTACTCCCCATCCACAGGAGTGAGACATCACTCCTGCAGCCGCTTAGCGTCACTGTTAGGCCCCT
>SJYA01012979.1:0-11372 GCA_006410615.1 Neotragus moschatus
GCAGCATCCCAGAGAGTGAGAGGTGCCAGTCCTGAGGCCTCCCCTCCATGTTCCTTCTGGTGTCCCCTGCCCACCTGCCCACTAAGGCCTGCCAACCCTTCAGGCCTCCCCCAACCCCCAACTCTCTCCTCCCCCTCCCCCAGTTCTTGCTCCCTCTCCCGCTAACCCTCAGAGACCTGGGCTCAGCCTCCAGCTCGAGGACAGGCGGTAACCGAGGCAGAGGGACCTGGGGGTCTGGGGTGAAAGCTGGAAAGCTCTGGGAACCCCTTCGTGCAGGCGCATAACTGCTGTGCCGGCGTGCCAGAAAAGGCCTGCTGCTTCCTGAGGACCCCGTCTGGGTGACCGTCCCACACAGAGCCCTGGGACATCGCCTGGGCAGAGTCCAGCTCAGCACTGGACCTGCAGAAACCAGGGCTGGACACACAAGTGTGGCCTTGTGGGCACAGGCGCTGTGTGTGTGTGAACAGTGTGACGTATCACATACATTGAGAATGAACACATCACAAGCTGGGTGCTGAATGCATAAAGTCAGGGACACTGAAGGAGCCATACCCCCCAGAGCCTGGGGTGCAGGCCGCACCACTGACCGTGTCAAGTGCCTGCCTCAGGAACCCCATCCCCACAGCCCACCTGGGTATGGCAGGGGGGATCCTCAAAGAAAGCAGAAAAGACGCTGAGCTCCATGAACTGAAGTACAGATGAAATTCAGATAACATAAAGTGAGGCACTTATGAGACAAATAAAATTCAAAAGAAAGATTGAAAGATAAAGTCAGGGAAATAGCCCAGAAAGTAGAGGAAAGAGACACAGAAAATAAGAGTGGGGGAAAGAAAAAGTTTCAGGGTTGAGGTGAGAAGTCCAATGTCTGAATAATAGTGACTGCAGGGAAAAAAGAACAGGAAAAGTACGGGTCAGGAAATCATGGAAAACAAAAAGCAGAAGTAAAGACTGAGGATTTGATGGCTTCCACAATAGAAAGAAAGAAAGATCAACACCTTTGCAAAATTCCAAAACGGCACCAGGAAAGACCACAAGACACTTAGAGGCTTGTGGGAGGGACCCACACGGCAAATGAGCTGCAGACTGGCCTCCAACTTCTCAGCAGCCGCAGTGGAAACGAAGCGAGAACAGAGCAAAGTGTCCAAAACTCTGAGGAAAGATAACTCCCTATTTGGATTTCTATACCCAGACAAACTATCGACTGAGCGGAAAAGTAGAATAAAAACAAAAAAAACTTGGTTTTCCCCTTTCTCCAAGTTCCCAGCAGATGGACTTCCCCACAAATAAGGAACTAAACTAAGGATGAAGGGAACATGGGATCAGGGAAATGGGATTCCAACCCGGGAAAGAGATAAAAGGCATTTCCAGGATGGTGAACAGAGGTTTACAGGTGTCGGCTGAGTCATGGGGATCCAGACTGAAGCAGGCATTCAAAGCAGTCTACAAGAAGGCCTCACAGAAAAGGGAGGGAGGGAGGGAAATACATTACGTGATGTGTTTGGACACATTTAGGAAAGATTTAAACTTTCATCACAGAGGATGGAGTTAGTCACTATTGCATAGAAAACTATGCAAATTTTAAAAATGAGGAAATAATAATAATAAAATGAGGCAATTATTTTTTAATTAAAAAGCTGTAGCAGAAAGGAATGGTGACATTGTATGCTAACTTGGGGACTTCCCAGGTGGTTCAGTGGTAAAGAACCCACCTGCCAAGTAGAGGACAAGGGTTTCATCCCTGGGTTAGGACGATCCCCTGGAGAAGGAAATGGTAACCCACCCCCACGTTCTTGCTGAGAAATCCCACAGACAGAGGAGCCTGGCGCGGTACGTACCATGGGGTCACGAGTCAGACACGAATGAGTGACTAGGCAACATGCTGACTTGGGGAGAGAATTTATAGGGCAGGAGGCTCCTGATTTTTCCTAACAAGCTTTATATTGATAATTATTATTTGACTTTTTAAATTACATAAATGCTCAAGGTTCCTTTTTAATTTAGAAATGTAAATGAAAGTGAAAACACACTTCTGAACAACCCTAGAGGAAAACCCCGATGGAAAACACGCTGAAAGCAGTGGAGGGCCTTCGATCACCACCCGTGGGCTGAGGCCAAGGAGACGCCAAAGAAATTTAAATCCTTATCTGAACGTGTCCAAAACAAGGAGGGTGCTTGCCTGGTGGTCCAGCAGTTAAGGCTGCATGTTCTCAATGCAGGCAGCACGGGTCTGGTCCCTGGTCGGGTAACTTAGATTCTGCACGCTGCGCTGCATGGCCAAATAGACAAATGAAGGCTTCTGCAAAACGGCCAAGTGTCACCTTGCCCGTGGCACGTCACTTGGGCCTGTATGCTGGGGCGTCCTCCCAAGGCACTCTTCACGCATGGTGGAGACTTAGCCCAGAGCTAAAGAAAGGCTGGATCTTGGACGGAGGAAGACCAAGTGCCTGGGGAGCCCCCTCTCCCAGGACTGAGCTGGCTCTGCCACTTAGACAGCCCCACCCCCAAGGAGCTCCTCCTGGGGCTGGCTGTCTCGCGCTGCTGCTGAGGTCAGGCCCTCGGGGAGGCTGTGTGTGTGATGACCTGCACGTGGATTTAGGTCGTCTGTGATGGAGTCCTCCAGGCTCCAGCCAGAGCCGGCAGAACCCAGCATCGGGGGTGGTCAGCAGGAGCCCAGAAGAGATGGAGCTCCAGGTGAGGGCAGGCTGGAGACCGCTGGGGAGTGTCTGAAACGACCTGTCATCCCTCAGGGGCAGCCAGAAGCATTTCTGGGAAAGGACCGTGGCAGTGTCAGCAGTTGCAGGGGGAGATTTGAGCTAGTGATCTTGGGGTAACCAGAGGAGGGGGTGATTTTGAGTCAAGATAAAGCTTCAGGGACCAGATTCACACCTTCACAAGAAACCTCCTAAATGGGAGAAAATAGATGAAACAACCGTTCACGGGACATCTAGCCTCAGGCCCAACAGGACAGGGATCCCTGGGCCTGCGCTGGCCCCGCCCATTGCCCAGCCAGGGCTGACTGGCGTCCACACAGGAAGAAGGCACAGGAGGAGCTCCCGGGCATCACTGGAGAGAGGGGTCCTGTCGGAAGCCTGGGGAAGTCAGAGCTACAGGGCAGAGTCTCGGAGAGGAGAGCTGCCAGAACCTCCATAGCCCTGGTGGGCGACGGAGACCCTGAGCCTCTAGCCAAGAGCCCGTCATTATGTGCAAGAAAGAACGCCCCAAAGCCTTGGACACAGCCACCGGAAAGGAGGGGGAGGAAAGGCAGCCTCGCTCCTAAACATAGCGGGGGCTGAAACAGACGCGTGCGAATCGTGTCCACAGCAGCGTCACTCACAGTGGCCAGGAGGAACAGATCAGCAGGCTGTGGTCCAGTCACACGTGGAACCTTGTGTGTGTGTGTGTGTGTGTGTGTGTGTGTGTGTGTGTGTGTGCGCGCGCACGCGCGCGCACAGGCATGAATGCACGCCCAGTTGTTCAGTTATGTTGGACTCTTTGCAACCCTTGGACTGTCGCCCGCCGGTCCATGGAATTTTCCAGGCGAGAATATTGGAGTGGGTTGCCATGCTGTCCTCCAGGAGATCTTCCAGACCCAGGGGTCGAACCCACGTCTCTTGTGTCTCCTGCACTGGCAGGTGGATTCTCTACCGTTTCGCCACATGGGAAGCCCCAGAGGAACATTGTGCAGCCTTAAAGAAATGAAGGACGTCCTGGCACCTGCTACAATATGGATGGACCTCAAGGGCTCCTGTGCAGTGAAATGGGCCAGTCACAGAAGCTGGAAATGCCGCACAGTCCTGCTCGTTTGGGGTCCTCACAGACGGAAAGAAGAACGACGGTGCTGAGGGCCGGGAGGACGGGAGGCAGGACACTGTCGTTTGACGGAGACAGAGTCTCAGCTTTACAAGATGGAAAAGTTCTGGAGGTGGATGACAGTGACGGTTCCACAGTCGCGTGAATGCACTTGCCCCCACAGAACTGCATGTTTAAAAAGTGGTTAAAAGAATAAACTTTACTTACTGTATATTTTCCCATAATTCAAGATCGGGAACTCATGTACACCTGAGACGGAAAAAAATATAAATAAATAAATAAGGAAGTCTCTTAAATGTGCTGGGAACGGTGCGTGTTCCCACCAAGCAGAAGGAACAGCCTCAGTCACCTGCAAGACGTGCAGTAGAGGGCTCAGGGGGGCTGCTTCACTGCTGGGGAGACGGAATGAACGTCTAGCGGATCCTGCCTGCACAGCTGAAAGCAGCGCTCGGGAGAGTCAGCGCTCCTGCCAGCAGCTCAACTGCACCCCAACAAGGCTCTCAGCGTCTGTAAGCTGCAGGTCTATCCAGCCCCCAACCGTGAAAGCCACGACGTCTGGCAGCCAATCGAAAATGGCCAGGCATGAAAAGAAATAGAAAAGTGTAGAATGAAGAGAAAAATCAGTCAGTAGGAACGGGCCCAGAGAGCCCTTCTGCACTGCCGACGGGGCGTAAACAGATGCAGCTGCTGGGGAGTTTCTTTAAAAACTAACACTGAAGCTGTTGGGTTGGCCAAAAAGCTCGTTTGGGTTTTCCTGTAACAACTTACAAACGAACTTTTGGCCAACCCAATATCATACGATCCCGCAATCCCACGCCTGGGCATACATCCAGAAAAGGTGAACACTCTAATTTGAAAAGATACACACACCCCAGTGTTCAGAGAAGCCTATTCAGGCAATGTGCCTATCGACAGATGACTGGGCTAAGAAGGGGTGTGTGTGTGTGTGTGTGTGTGTGTGTGTGTGTTACACCCAACATCTATAAAGGGCTATATAAAGGGCGGCGTTTGCAGCCACATAGATGGGCCTAGAGATTATCACACGAGGGGCCACAGAGATTATCTCTGTCTGAGATAAATATTACAGACAGAGATAAATATTACAAACCAGGTAAATGTGGCATCCAAACTCTTAAATCTGAAAAAAAAACTAACTCATTTAGAAAGCAGAAACAGACTCGCAGACACAGAAAGCAAACTCACGGTTATCAAAGGGGAAAGTGGGGATAAACTAGAAGCTTGGGATTAACAGATAGATTCTGCATAGAACAGATAAACAGCAAGGATTTACTGTATGATACAGGGTACTCTATTTAATATCTCTTGTAATAACCTATGTATAATGCGAAGAATCTGGAAAAGAACATATATATATACATATGTAAAGTGAATCACTTTACTGTTCACGTGAAACTAACGCGATACTGCAAGTCAACTATATTTCAATAAATAAATCTTCAGTATTGCAGGCAGATTCTTTACCATCCGAGCCACCAGGGAAGCCCAATAAATACCCCACAAACGCGAAAAGGAACGGACTAAGAAATGATGCCAATGATAAAATCAGTTGACAAGAGCTTCAAAACTATTTTTGTAACTTCATTTCAATATGTTCCAGAAGATCTAGGAATGCCTGAGTGCACTGAGCAGCAATACGGAGACTATTAAACAGACCCCATCGAACTTCACAGGTGGAAAATCTGACGTCCAGGGTGACAAACATTGAAAAGCAGAGACATTACGTTGCCGACAAAGGTCTGTCTTATCAAAGCTATGACTTTTCCAGTGGTCATGTATGGATGCGAGGTTGGACTATAAAGAAAGCTGAGTGCTGAAGAATTGATGCTTTTAAACTGTGGTTTTGGAGAAGACTCTTGAGAGCCTCTTGGACTGCAAGGATATCAAACCAGTCAATCCTAAAGGAGATCAGTCCTGAATATTCATTGGCAGGACTGATGCTGAAGCTGAAACTCCAATACTTTGGCCACCTGATGCCAAGAACTGGCTCATTGGAAAAGACCCTGATGTTGGGAAAGATTGAAGGCAGGAGGAGATCGGGATGACAGAGGATGAGATGGTTGGATGGCATCACCGACTCAATGGACATGAGTCTGAGGAAGCTGCGGGAGATGGCGATGGACAGGGAGGCCTGGCGTGCTGCAGTTGATGGGGTCGCAGAGTCAGACACAACTGAACGACTGAACTAAGCAACTAACTAAGATGACGATTACACTGATGGAATTAATAGCTAACTGGACGCTGCAGAAGAAACAATCATTTAGCTAGAAATAGAAACTACCCAAAATGGAGCAGAGAAAATAACGCTGAACAATGAGCAGAGCTCCAGGTGGCTTGGGATCATCCTAAACGTGGCCTAATAGATGCCGCCTTAAGAAGCTAGAAAAGCAGAACAAACAGAACCCAAAGCAAACAGAAGACGGGACGGAATGGCCTCTTTGAGACGATCAGTAAAAACAACAAACCTCTAGCAGACTGAGAGAACACAAACCATCAACATTAAGAAGTGCGGGGGGTGCTTCCCTGGTGTTCCAGTGGTTAAGACTGAACTTCCACTGCAGAGCGCTTGGGTTCGATCCCTGGTCAGAGAACTAAGACCTCACATGGCACAAGGCATGGCCCAAAAATAAATTAAAAAAAAGAAAAGAAGGGAAGATGGAACTTTGCTAGATATTCTACAGACGCCAAAAGAATAATAATGGAATGTCACACCTAACTTTACACCAAAAAATTTGACAACTTAGGTTAAATAAGCAGATTTCTTGAAAGATACAAACTGATAAAACTTACTCCAGAAGAAACAGATAACCTGAATAGTCTTATGTCTATTAAAGATACTGCCTTTGCATTTGAAAACCTTCCAAGAAAGAAACCGTCAGAGCAGGGCCAGGGTGAGGGAGGGGGCTTAGGGATGTTGGGGAAGGGAGGAAGGAATTGCCAAGGGCCAGGCTAACCCGTTGGGTGGTGGGTCTGCTCCTTATCTTGATAAGGGCAAGGGTTTCACGGATGTAGGCAGAACTCTCAGATCGTGCACTTTGAACACCTGCTGCACTTTTTACTATACCTCAAAGTGAAAGTGAAGTCGCTCAGTTGTGTCCGACTCTTTGCGACCAGTGGACTGTAGCCCACCAAGCTCCTCTGTCCATGGGATTCTCCAGGCAAGAATATTGCCATTTCCTTCTCCAATACTTACTATACTTACTATACCTTAAGTATACCTCTAAAAACTGGAAAAGTGAAGGAGAGGGTGATCCCCAACTGGAAGGCTCGAAGAAAGCTCACTTGGACGCGTGCCCCATCCATGCCCCCTGCAGCCTCTGCGGACCCCAGCAGGTGCTCTGACAGCATGTCACAGCAGCCTCTGAGTCCTCCCAGAGTGGACGTTCACCAAAGTCACCAAGCGTGTGAAGAGGGTCCCTCCCCCTCCACGAAGGTTCTCAACCTCAGAGGCACTTGGAGTTAGACTCTTACAGTCTGGTGGGGGGCCCCCAGGAGGTTGCCAGTGCAGTAGGGATGCTGGGGACAGAGGGGCTGACCGGCTGTGCCTGTTCTGGGCTGTTGCAGCCCTGGGGATTAGAGGCTCCCGACATCGCCAAAAGCCACAGGCTCAGGGGTCTGTCTCCGCTCACTTCTTTTCTCTTGCTGAGATCTACCACTTAAGCCGGTGATCCTCAGCCTTGGGCCGGGATCAGGATCGGCTGGGGGCTTGGCCAGAGTGATGCGAGGTGCCCACCCTGCCCCTCTGAGCCTGGTCTGGGGGTCTTCGCCAGCCGTCCTGGTGACAGCCACACAGCAACCTGGAGAACCACTCACTCAGAAGACCAGTTTAGCTACTTTAATAGAGACCAAAAGAACTGCAGCTGTAAAAAGACAAAAGGTTAATTTTTTTTGTGGGAAAAAAGTTGATACATGGTCCAAGGACCCAGGGTGGCGGGTCCCCGAAGCCGGTCCAGGGTAGGGTGATCAGGTCCCAGTTTGCCCAAGACAAAGAGGGTTCCCAGAAAATGTGATTTCTAGTGTTAAAACTGGACAGTCCCAGGCAAAGTTTGACAAGTTGGCCAGCCTTGTCCAGCATGCTCTGCTCTGGCCCAGGGTGGTCCTGCTTGCAAGGCCAGGGTGGGCTCAGCGCCATGGAGGGCTGGAAGGGGGAAAAGGTAGGGGCAGGCCAGAGCACCCCACTAGCAGCTCAGGAGGCCACATGTGCAGCCAAGGGTTTCCACTGCTAAAGAGAATGAGTCCTGGGGACCCTGAGCACCGCCCGCCAGAGACAGCCCCCAGAGAGGAGAGGCCTGACCCAGGTGTGGGGTGGGGGAACCGTCTGTCAGCAAGAACAGGCTTGTCATGGAGGAGGAGCTGTCCTCAAGAAGCCCAGGGGCTGAGGCGGCATGTGGTGAGATCCACCCGACTGCCACCTGCATCCTCCCCCAGCGCCCTCCACCTGCCAGGTATTACCGGTCCTGGGATGAGGTCTAACTGGCCCACGTCAGCACTCGGGGCACAGCCCCTCCAGCGAGCCCCTGCGAGGTGGGCACCAGCACCCCTCTCTGCAAGAGGAAGAAATGGGCTCCCTGAGGGGAGGAGGGCGTGCCAGGGCCCCCTGTCCATGGGCAGCAGAGCTGAGACTTGCTGTGCAGCTACAGGCTGCACCATAGCTGACTCAGTCTGGGCTGGGATGCAGGGGACAGCAGAGGAGGGGCCTCCATCACTTCAGCGCCTAAGTCCCCCGAGCTTGCCCCTCCCCAGAACAGGAGGCCGGCCAGGCTGGGCATGGCAGCCGCCAGCCAGGGGGCCAGGATGGGGTGAGCTGGAAGCACCCGAAACTGGGGCCCCAAGACCAAGTCCTCTCCCCAGCCTGCTCCCTGAGGCGGCAGAAGGTGGGTCAGGGGGGCAGGGGAAGGTTTCAGGATGTGGCCCTTCTCCCCGCACCCCCACCCCCAGGAAAGGGGCTGGATGAGAGACCCCAGTCTCTGAGGCAAGGGGGGGCTGGCAGCCAGACCCAAGGGGACTGGCCCCCTTCCTCCTCCTCTGGGGTTGGAAGGAAGACAGGGAGGCTGAGGGGAGTGAGCAGGGGGGAGAGGACGGCCGGACACGGAGACGCTTTAGGACAAAAGTTTATTGTCATCAATCTGCGCTGCATACATGTTCACATAGTGCAAAATGATGCCAAGCCACAGACTGGGGAAGCCCAGGGACCCCTCACCTGAGCCCCACTGAGGGGCGCCTGTCCCTGGGCTGCTGGGGCTGGCGCGGACCGCCCAGGAACACGGTGGAAGGAAATCCCCGCAGAGCGGTGCTCGCGGCCCAAACCCTCTGGGCCCCTCGGAGCCAGAGGCACCGGGCCCGGCCCTGCGGCGGCTGCAACGGGGGATCTGCTGGGCAAAGGGGGGAAGGTGCCCTCTGGCAGGTGGACACGCCTCCAGGGAACACAGCCCCCTCCCCCAGGCCGCCCAGGGGTCCAACGCCCAGGCTGGGGCCGCATCCTTCGCAGCCCACTCTCCCTCCGCACCGCCTCTCCGGTCGACCGCCCCCCAGCCACCACCAGACCCATGAGCCGTGACTGGCCCGCAAGCTATCTGGCAGCTCGGTGCGCCGCGGGCCTCAAACCCAGGCCTGTGGGACCCAGCAGCCAGGCCGCCCTGCGGCGTTTCCCCTCCAAGAGGCCCGGGCGGCAGGGACCTTTCCTCCCCAGAGGGTGTGGCTAGACTCGGGCCAGGCAGGCTCCCGAGCAGGTCAGTCACCCTGGGGAGGAGCAGCGTCGCCCTTGGCGCGAGGTGGGAATGGATGGCGCTTCCCTGAGCCCCTCCCAGCGCCCCCGCCCCCGGGGATCACGGGCGGCGCTCCCGCACTGCAGAGCCGAGCCCGAGGCCGCGGAGGTGACGCTCTGGCCCGGGCGGGCCGGCCCACCGAGTCCGCAGGCCTGACTCCTACCTGGAGCGCGGGCTCCCAGCTTCCCCCTAACCCCAGCGCGTCTGAGTTCCTCGGCGGGGTCCTTCATTCATTCCCCACGCTCTCATCGGCCCCTGCGCTCGCCTCCTACGGCCCCCCGCGAAGCGAAGGCTCCAGCTCTCCCCTTGCGAGCCCAAGACCCTCTGCCTCCATCCCGAGGGCGCGGCCGCTGCATCACCAACTCCCGGGAGGTCCGAGGCGAGGAGCGCGCCTCCATCCCGCGGGGCCACCGCCAGGGCCACGCTGGGAAGCCGGAGAAGTTTCGAGAGGGTGGGAGCCCCCGGGGCACTGGCGGCGGTGATGGCGTCTCTGTGCCGGCAACGCGCCAGGAGCGTGGGCCTGGCGCGCCCCGCACTCGAGCCCATCCCGGCCGTCCCCTGCGCTCGGCGCCGCCGCGCACGGCCGCCTCCTGCGGCTGTCGGCCCGGAGCCCGGCCTCGGGGTCTGCGGGGCGCGGCGCGCAGGGAACGGCCGGCCCCAGGTGCGCGGCGCCGGGTCCGCAGGTTCCTCCTCGGCGGTCCCCGCGCGGCCCTGCCCATGCCGGCGCTCCCGCGCCGCGCGTGGAGCGCCCTGTCGTTGTCGCCGGCGCCAGGCCCGCCGGGTCTAGTGGTCCTAAACATTTCACAATTGCGCTACAGAACTGTTGAACTGTTAAGAACCACTGGACCCAGCGCGCGATCCTAGTCCGCCGCGCTCTGTAGAGAGGAGCCCCGCTGCCCCGGAGTTCGGTCCCGAGCCACGACTTGCCGGGGGAGCGCGGCCGCCGGACCCAGCCTCCCCGCCCGCCCGCCCGCCCGCCCGCGGCCGCCGAGCCCCGCGAGCCCAGCCGTCCCGGCGGCGCGCCCCCTCCACGAAACCCGGCGGTGCGTCCGTGTGGCGGCGGCCAGCGCCGCGGCGCCTTTTAAGCCGGACAGCCGCCCTCCCCCGCCGCCGGAATGCGTTCGCGCCGCGCCGGGCCGACCGGTTTTTCCGGGCGGGGCGGCTCCTGGGCCCGCAGGTCGCGCTGCTGGTCGTCCGCGGCGCGGGTACCTGCTCGGCGCGCCCACGCGGGGGTGGCCCTGACTCACCGGCCTCCCGGCCCCGCCCGGCGCCCCCGCCTCCAGCGCCCGGCCTGGCTCCCCCCGCGTTCCTGGGGTCCGCTCTCCGCCCGGGCCGGGGAGGGGGGCGGCCACAGCGGCACCGTCCTGCCAGGGACCCGGGGCGCCCGGCTCACGGCGGGGAGGGTGGGGAGACCCTGGCCCGAGTTGGCGTCCAGCTGAGGACCGGAGCCGCCAGAAGTCCGGCCGGTTCGGCTCATGGGTGGCGAGAGGGCCGGGCTGGACACGCCCGTCAGTGTCCCTCTCACTTCAAAGGGAGCGTCGTGGGAGGGGAGGAGGGGAACGAAAGGAAAGTGAAACTAGAGGGCGGGCGAGGACGCGCAGGCAGGTTTCTGGCTCTCAGACCCGTGGGCTTCCGCCCAGAGGGTAAGGAGGGCAGCCTGGAGCCCCGCCCTCCTCCGAGCTCACGTCGGGGGGCCTCATCCTGACGCCACACCCCCCACCCTGTGCGGGGGAGGTGGGGGCACAGTTCTCGCCCTGCTCCGCTCCACACCCGACAAGA
>SJYA01012982.1:0-11414 GCA_006410615.1 Neotragus moschatus
TAAAAACAAACTACAAATAGCAATTCTTTTTGATCTTGAATAAACACTTTATTTTTTCCTACTCGAGAAGTAACTGGCAATCTTTTTAAGTAAGCAAAATGAAGGCATTCAGCATAGAAGGCTGTGAGCACCATCACACCCTTTTAATAGCCACTTATTCGACTTTAACAAAGATGAAAGTAGAGAGAAGATCCTTTTCTAATAATTTTCTTACCAGCCAATGCATACTGTTAAAGATTAATATATAGAAACAAATACTTATGTATTGGATTGGCCCAAAAGTTCATTAAGAGTTTTCTGTAAGATATTATGGAAAAACTTGAGAGAACATTTTGGCCAATCTAATACATAAGTAATCTTTTACCTCAAAAATTCACACTGAAAAATTGTTAGCACTTTAATTACACATGTTTTTTTGTTTAAATTGATCTGTTATTCTGGAATTTTTAGAGTATTCAATATTGCAGGAGACTATTTTATAATTTATTTTCTACCTTAACATACAATCATTTGTAACAGTTTCTTTTTTTAACTTAAAAATAATATTTTTATTATTGCTCCTTGTGATGGTTATGTTTTTAAAATGCCCTGGTCATGTATCCCTTCTAAACTATAAAAATGTAAAGGCAATAGATTTTTTTTTTTTTTTGCTTTTCTATTGTTTCTAATAGTTGAAAGGATATCAAGAAATAATCTTGAAATCTAAAAAAAAAAAAGGGAAAAGCAATCACACAATTACCCTGTTCAAAAGGTACAATGAACTTGTGTGTTTTCCTTCTTTCATTTCATTGTTAGGCCTTTGGTAAAGTCTTGTTAGTGTGTAATGTCATTCTTCTGTTTCCTAGAAATGTATAATACTGTCTTTTTAAGAGAGCTGCCTGAAACAGTTTCCATACCAGGAAAGAAATGACTCAAAAGCTTAAAGATACATACCTAGGAACAAATGATCTTTTTATGAAAAATTGATTTCTTTACATCGGCAAATTCCATAGATCTTTGAGAATAAAGCAATTCTTTTGATTGCATCACCAAAGTCTTGTTAAAACTTGACTTGAAGAAAACAAGAAACTTGCTTGTTTCTCAAGGTGTAAATGAAGAGAAACAGCCCAGGAGCAATTGTAGTGAGCATTGTCACACACTTATTAATAATACCTGCTGATTCCTTTGCTGAAGGGTTAACATCAATGAAAATATATCTTCCATAGGTGATGGAGACCACAATCAAATGGGAAGAACATGTGGAAAATGCCTTTTTCCTTTGATGGGCAGAAGGAAATTCTAAAATGGTCTTGATGATGTATATGTGATAGAACAACACACACAAGGGTCATGATAAAGGTCAACATTGCACAGACTATGATCATTTGCTCTATAGGCCATGTTTCTGAGCATGAGATTTTTAGAAGGGGGACTGCATCACAGAAAAAATGGTCAATAACATTGGAGTCACAGGATTCCAGATGCAGGCCCATACCAAGTGGAAGGATTATGATCAACAAACCAACCATCCAGCAACAAAGGGTGAGTCTTCTACAGACCATGTTGTTCATGATAGTCACGTAATGTGGGTGATTGCAGATGGCCATGTATCGATCATAGGACATGGTAGCCAGGAGAAAAAATTCAGTTACACCAAAAAGATCAGCAAAAAATATTTGACTGATACAGTTATTATATGCTGTTGTCTTATCACCTGTTGATATGTTATATAAATATCTGGGACTACAAACAGATGTAAATGAGATTTCTAAGAAGGAGAAATTTTGCAGGAAATAGTACATGGCAGTTTTCAGGTGAGAGTCTATGAAGGTGACAGAGATGATTGTCAGGTTTCCAGTTACACTTAACATGTAAGTGAGAAATAAAAAGATGAAAATCACAATCTTCAGCTGTGGATCATCAGTCAGTCCCAGCAGGATAAAAGTTGTTACTGTGTGGTTTCTCATCACTGAATCCTGACTTGTACTCAATCTGCATTTATGATTCAGAAATATTTGATATACATAGTTGTTATTAATGAAGGTGGAACTATGCAGACAATCTCACAGGCATTAAAATTTTTTGTTCACAAATATTTTCAGTATGCTGGTATCCTAGATTCCACAATTGTGTATTATTGATCATTTTAGGGGAGATTAAAAAATCAGAATTGCTTTATCTACATCATACTATGAAATGTTATTGGTGCTTCTTCCTCATTATATTTTACATTTTGTCTCCACTTTATATTTTGTCTATATCTTGGATTTGATTTTCCCTTTATATTTGGATTTAACTGCTAATATATTGTGAAAGTAAGTTTTTTCTTGTTCGCAGACTGAATCATAAAACTGAATTCCAAACTTTCATTTTTACCTTGATGTGTTTCCTTAAAATTTTGTTATTGACACAGTTGACCACAAATAGTTTGTCTCACTAAATGCATTTCACATCCAGTACTGAAGATATTGAGCGCTAAGATTACAATTTAAAAGTTTTATATTTCCTTTAAACAACTTCTTTCTTACTCACCTATGCCCCGACTCTATCTCATATTTTTATTAAAGTTTATCTCATAGTTTATTGCATAATTATCTCATAGTTTAAAATNGTGTGGAGATTGCTTAAAAAATTGGAAATAGAACCGCCTTATGACCCAGCAACCCCACTGCTGGGCATACACACCAAGGAAACCAGAATTGAAAGAGACACATGTACTCCAATGTTCATCGCAGCACTGTTTATAATAGCCAGGACATGGAAGCAACCTAGATGTCCATCAGCAGATGAATGGATAAGAATTCTGTGGTACATATACACAATGGAGTATTACTCAGTCATTAAGAATACATTTGAATCAGTTCAAATGAGGTGGATGAAACTGGATCCTATGATACAGAATGAAGTAATCCAGAATGAAAAACACCAATACAGTATACTAACGCATATATATGGAATTTAGAAAGATGGTAACGATAACCCTGTATGCAAGACAGCAAAAGAGACACAGATGTACAGAACAGTCTTTTGGACTCAGTGGGAGAGGCCAAGGGTGGGATGATTTGGGAGAATGGTATTGAATCATGTACATTATCATTTGATAAATGAATCACCAGTCCAGGTTCGATGCATGAGACATGATGCTTGAGGCTGGTGCACTGGGATGACTCAGAGGGATGATATGGGCAAGGAGGTGGGAAGGGGTTTCAAGATGGGGAACACATGTACACCCATGGCGGATTCATGTCAATGTATGGTAAAATGAATAAAATATTGTAAAGTAATTAGCCTCAATTAAAATAAACTAATTAAGAAAAATAAAAGGGTCCTCATTCTTATGTGCGGACTTCTATAAAGCTCACCATAGAAACAAACTACAAATAGCAATTCTTTTTGATCTTGAATAAACACTTTATTTTTTCCTGCTCGAGAAGTAACTGGCAATCTTTTTAAGTAAGCAAAATGAAGGCATTCAGCACAGGAGGCTGTGAGCACCATCATACCCTTTTAATAGCCACTTATTCGAGTTTAACAAAGATGAAAGTAGAGAGAAGTTCCGTTTCTAATAATTTTCTTACCAGCCAATGCATACTGTTAAAGATTAATATATATAAACAAATAATTATATATTGGATTGGCCCAAAAGTTCGTTAAGAGTTTTCTGTAAGATATTATGGAAAAACTTGAGAGAACTTTTTGGCCAATCTAATACATAAGTAATCTTTTTCTTCAAAAATTCACACTGAATAATTGTTAGCACTTTAGTTACACATGATTTTTTTTTGTTTAAATTGATCTGCTATTCTGGAATTTTTAGAGTATTCAATATTGCAGGAGACTATTTTATAATTCATTTTCTACCTTAACATACAATCACATACAATCATTTGTAACAGTTTCTTTTTTTTAACTTAAAAATAATATTTTTATTATTGCTCCTTGTGATGGTTATGTTTTTAAAATGCCCTGGTCATGTATCCCTTCTAAACTATAAAAATGTAAAGGAAATAGATTTATTTTTTTTTCTTTTCTATTGTTTCTAATAGTTGAAAGGATATCAAGAAATAGTCTTGAAATCTAAAAAAAAAAAGAAAAGCAATCACACAATTACCCTGTTCAAAATGTACAATGAACTTCTATGTTTTTCTTCTTTCATTTCATTGTTAGGCCTTGGTAAAGTCTTGTTAGTGTGTAATGCCATTCCTCTGTTTCCTAGAAATGTATAATACTGTCTTTTTAAGAGAGCTGCCTGAAACAGTTTCCATACCAGGAAAGAAATGACTGAAAAGCTTAAAGATACATACCTAGGAACAAATGATCTTTTTATGAAAAATTGATTTCTTTACATTGGCAAATTCCATAGATCTTTGAGAATAATGCAGTTCTTTTGATTGCATCACCAAAGTCTTATTAAAACTTGACTTGAAGAAAACAAGAAACTTGCTTGTTTCTCAAGGTGTAAATGAAGAGAATCAGCCTAGGAGCAATTGAAGTAGTGANAAATGATCTTTTTATGAAAAATTGATTTCTTTACATTGGCAAATTCCATAGATCTTTGAGAATAATGCAGTTCTTTTGATTGCATCACCAAAGTCTTATTAAAACTTGACTTGAAGAAAACAAGAAACTTGCTTGTTTCTCAAGGTGTAAATGAAGAGAATCAGCCTAGGAGCAATTGAAGTAGTGAGCATTGTCACAACCTTATTAATGATACCTGCTGATTCTTTTGCTGAAGGGTTAACATCAATGAAAATATAGCTTCCATAGGTGATGGAGACAACAATCAAATGGGAAGAACATGTGGAAAATGCCTTTTTCCTATGCTGTGCAGAAGGGAATTGTAAAATGGTCTTGATGATGTATATATGATAGAACAACACACACAAGGGTCATGATAAAGGTCAACACTGCACAGACTATGATCATTTGCTCTATAAGCCGTGTTTCTGAGCATGAGATTTTTAGAAAGGGGACTGCATCACAGAAAAAATGGTCAATGAGTCACAGAATTCCAGATGCAGGCCCATGCCAAGTGGAAGGATTATGATCAACAAGCCAACCGTCCAGAAACAAAGGGTGAGTCTTCTACAGACCATGTTGTTCATGATAGTCATGTAATGTGGGTGACTGCAGATGGCCATGTATCATAGGACATGGTAGCCAGGAGAAAAAATTCAGTTACACCAAAAAGATCAGCAAAAAATATTTGACTGATACAGTTATTATATGCTATTGTCTTATCACCTGTTGATATGTTATATAAATATCTGGGAATACAAACAGATGTAAATGAGATTTCTAAGAAGGAGAAATTTTGCAGGAAAAAGTACATGGCAGTTTTCAGGTGAGAGTCTATGAAGGTGAGGGAGATGATTGTCAGGTTTCCAGTTACACTCAACATGTAAGTGAGAAATAAAAAGATGAAAATCACAGTCTTCAGCTGTGGATCATCAGTCAGTCCCAGCAGGATAAAAGTTGTTACTGTGTGGTTTCTCATCACTGAATCCTGACTTGTACTCAATCTCCATTTATGATTCAGAAATATTTGATATGCATAGTGGTTATTAATGAAGGTGGAACTATGCAAACAATCTCACAGGCATTAAAATTTTTTGTTCACAAATATTTTCAGTATGCTGGTATCCTAGGTTCCACAGTTGTGTATTATTGATCATTTTAGGGGAGATTAAAAAATCAGAATTGCTTTATCTACATCATACTATGAAANACAGCAAAAGAGACACAGATGTATAGAACATTCTTTTGGACTCAATGGGAGAGGCTGAGGGTGGGATGATTTGGGAGAATGGTATTGAAACATGTATATTATCATATGAGAAATGAATCACCAGTCCAGGTTCGATGCACGAGACATGATGCTTGGGACTGATGCACTGGGATGACCCAGAGGGATGATATGGGCAAGGAGGTGGGAAGGGATTTCAAGATGGGGAACACATGTACAACCATGGTGGATTCATGTCAATGTATAGCAAAATGAATACAATATTGTAAAGTAATTAGCCTCCAATTAAAATAAACAAATGAAGAAAAATAAAAGGGTCCTCATTCTTGTGTAGGAACTTCTATAAAGCTCACCATAGAAACAAATTACAAATAGCAATTCTTTTTGATCTTGAATAAACACTTTATTTTTTTCCTGCTGGAGAAGTAACTGGCAATCTTTTTAAGTAAGCAAAATGAAGGCATTCAGCATAGGAGGCTGTGAGCACCATCATACCCTTTTAGTAGCCACTTATTCGGATTTAACAAAGATAAAAGTAGAGAGAAGTTCCTTTTCTAATTATTTTCTTACCAGCCAATGCATACTGTTAAAGATTAATATATCGAAACAAATACTTATGTATTCGATTGGTCCAAAAGTTCATTCAGAGTTTTCTGTAAGATATTATGGAAAAACTTGAGAGAACTTTTTGGCCAATCTAATACATAAATAATCTTTTTCCTCAAAAATTCACACTGAAAAATTGTTAGTACTTTAATTACACGTTTTTTTGTTTAAATTGATCTGTTATTCTGGAATTTTTAGAGTATTCAATATTGCAGGAGACTATTTTTATAATTCATATTCTACCTTAACATACAATCATTTGTAACAGTTTCTTTTTTTAACTTAAAAATAATATTTTTATTATTGCTCCTTGTGATGGTTATGTTTTTTAAAATGCCCTGGTTATGCATCCCTTCTAAACTATAAAAATGTAAGGCAGTACTTTTTTTTTTTTTGCTTTTCTATTGTTTTTAATAGTTGAAAGGATATCAAGAAACAATCTTGAAATCTAAAAAAATAGGGGAAAGCAATCACACAATTACCCTGTTCAAAATGTACAATGAACTTGTATGTTTTCCTTCTTTCATTTCATTGTTAGGCCTTTGGTAAAGTCTTGTTAGTGTGTAATGTCATTCTTCTGTTTCCTAGAAATGTATAATACTGTCTTTTTAAGAGAGCTGCCTGAAACAGTTTCCATACCAGGAAAGAAATGACTCAAAAGCTTAAAAATACATACCTAGGAACAAATGATCTTTTTATAAAAAATTGATTTCTTTACATGGCAAATTCCATTAGATCTTTGAGAATAATGCAATTCTTTTGATTGCATCACCAAAGTCTTGTTAAAACTTGACTTGAAAAAAACTTGCTTGTTTCTCAAGGGGTAAATGAAGTTTCAGCCTAGGAGCAATTGAAGTAGTGAGCATTGTCGCACTCTTATTAATAATACCTGCTGGTTCCTTTGCTGAAGGCTTAACATCGACGAAAATACAGCTTCCATAGGTGATGGAGACCACAATCAAATGGGGAGAACATGCGAAAAATGCCTTTTTCCTTTGCTGGGCAGAAGGGAATTGTAAAATGGTCTTGATGATATATATATGATAGAACAACACACACAAGGGTCATGATAGAGGTCAACACTGCACAGACTATGATCATTTGCTTTATAAGCCACGTTTCTGAGCAAGAGATTTTTAGAAGGGCGACTGCATCACAGAAAAAATGATCAATAACATTGGAGTCACAGAATTCCAGATGCAGGCCCAGACTAAGTTGAAGGATTATGATCAAGAAGCCAACCATCCAGCAACAAAGGGTGAGTCTTCTACAGACCATGTTGTTCATGATAGTCATGTAATGTGGGTGATTGCAGATGACCACGTATCGATCATAGGACATGGTAGCCAGGAGAAAAAACTCAGTTACATGAAAAAGATCAGCAAAAAATATTTGACTGATACAGTTATTATATGCTATTGTCTTATCACCTGTTGATAGGTTATATAAATATCTGGGAATACTAGCAGATGTAAATGAGATTTCTAAGAAGGAGAAATTTTGCAGGAAAAAGTACATGGCAGTTTTCAGGTGAGAGTCTATGAAGGTGAGGGAGATGATTGTCAGGTTTCCAGTTATACTCAACATGTAAGTGAGAAGTAAAAAGATGAAAATCACAATCTTCAGCTGTCGATCATCAGTCAGTCCCAGCAGGATAAAAGTTGTAACTGTGTGGTTTCTCATCACTGAATCCTGACTTGTACTCAATCTGCATTTATGATTCAGAAATATTTGATATGCATAGAGTGGTTATTAATGAAGGCAAAACTATGCAAACAATCTCTCAGGCATTAAAATTTTTTGTTCACAAATATTTTCAGTATGCTGGTACAATTGTGTATTATTGATCATTTCAGGGGAAATTAAAAAATCAGAATTGCTTTATCTACATCATACTATGAAATATTATTGGTGCTTCTTCCTCATTACATTTTACATTTTGTTTCCACTTTATATTTTGTCTATGTCTTGGATTTGATTTTCCCTTTATATTTGGATTTAACTGTTAATATGTTGTGAAAGTAAGTTTTTTCTTGTTCACAAACTGAATCATAAAAATGAATTCCAAACTTTCATTTTTACCTTGATGTGTTTCCTTAAAATTTTGTTATTGACACAGTTGATCACAAATAGTTTGTCTCACTAAATGCATTCCACATCCAGTACTGAAGATGTTGAGCTCTAGGATTACAATTTAAAAATTCTGTATTTCCTTTAAACAAATTTTTTCTTACTCACCTATGCCCCTGACTCTGTCTCATATTTTTATTAAAGTTTATCTCATAGTTTATTGCATAATTATCTCATAGTTTAAAATTACACTAATTTCCTACTGTGGTACAGAAGACAAGGAATATTTTGATGATGAATACGTAGTGTAGAATTACAATACGTGTTGAGTATAAACATATAAGGATGTAAAAATCATCACAGCTTTTTGTTTTTCAATCTGTTTAGTTAAAGTTAAGACACATTCCAAAACACTATTATTAATATTACTAACTACAAAACATTCACGTTAATTTCTTAAGTATATTCTTCAAGCATGGCTTGAAGAATTTTTAATGCCTGTGAGTTTGTTTATTCACTGTGACTCACTTATGTCATTTACAAAGTGGAAATAATATTATTATCCTTCACATATATATATATGTAATGTTGAAAAATATAATGTTAACATTTAGAGTACTTATAAAAAGTGCCTGGCAAATAATGAGTAATAAACAAATTTTAACTATTTCAATGACCTTGTCCACAATGATTTTCCTTTTAGAGACCATGCATTCAATCATCAATACATTGTAATCACATTTTGTCACAATAAATCTAATAAGCAATTTATGCCAAAGTTCATCAAAGAACTTCTTTTGGCTGTTAGAGTTCAAGGAACTTCATAGGAGAAGTCTAGTTTTAACCATACAATAGTTATAGAATTCTCTCATAACTTACTTTAATGCCACCTCTTTTCCTGTCATCTTTTGGCTTTCTAATATCTAGACACTTCTTTTTTTTTCTCCTAAACTCTT
This sequence comes from Neotragus moschatus, assembly GCA_006410615.1. NCBI lineage: Eukaryota > Metazoa > Chordata > Mammalia > Artiodactyla > Bovidae > Neotragus > Neotragus moschatus. The sequence goes on from SJYA01012982.1 coordinate 9,358, forward strand.
TGGTGATAGTTTTTAGGATTTCTTCACTATTTTTCTGAAATTTTTTAATCAAATAAATTTGACATGTAATATTGTGTAAATTTAAAGTGTATAGGGTATTACTTTGATACATTTATTATTGCATTATTGCTCATGTAGTGGATACTTATCACCTTACATAATTATAATATTTCTATCTGTATATACATTAGATCTCTTTGATTTACTTACTACTCATTGCAAGTTTTTACCCAAAACCTTACTTCTTAACATATATACTCTTTTTAAGTGTTTTCTTGAACTTATCTTCAAAATGATTGCCCTTCAGTCATATACCCAAATACACTGCAAATATGAAACTTCCAAAATGAAACTCTTGATTTTTCACACTCTTCTCCTATTTTTTAATAACCAAACTGGTATTTTATACTTCTTGGATCTTTGTTGTATACTTGATATTGAAATAAATACTTCACATAAATTATCTATCTGGAATAGTCGTCCTTCCAGTGCTCATTGTTTCCCAATTCCATCTCTGTTCCCAGTCTTGAATTTTGCTGGACAAGCACATACTCAGCCACTTGTTTTCATTTTTTAGTTTCCAGGTGTATTAATTTGCCATGGTATACAAACTATGTTATTTTTAGATGATCTGTTATTTATTTGTCGCTCAAAATAATCTTATCAATAACTATATACTGCCCAGGATTAAAGTGCTCTGAAAATGATGTTTAATTGATACCCACACTAGAATTTCCACTGATAAATTTTGTAAAATCAGGAAAGATTAATTTATCAGAGGCAAATATTACCCATCTCAAAAAATGTAAGTGAAATGTAGAATTTATAATACTTACATTGTGACAGTTAATCATAGCCTCTCTCTACTAGTTACTTGATTACAACTATTCTTACAGCTACAACTTGAAAATGAATATAATGCAAATAGTTTTAGAAGCATGAGAATTTCTAGTAACTACTGATTGAATGGGAAACAGAGGGTGAGATGGTTGGATGGCTTCCCCGATTCAATGGACTTAAACTTGGGCAAAGTCTGGGAGATGATGAGGAACAAGGTAGGCTGGCATGCTGCAGTCCGTGGGGTCAATAAGAGTCAGACATGACTTGGTGACTGAACACCAACAACAACATTGATTAAATCTGGTCACTTCTACAGTAACAGCAGCTTGGGAATGCATAATTTCCTTAAATTTTTTTTGTCTGCAAATACATCAACTCCTCACAATAGATGTAGTGCTAAGACAAATCTAGGAAATAGCTTAAAAAAAGAAAAAAAGAAAAACTTTCAATAATTGAGACAAAAAGTAGACTCAAAGGAAAACCTAGTAGTTTTGGACACGCTAATGTTCTGAACTATTATGCTCAGAAAGAGGATTTTCCAGTTTCACCCTTAATACTTATTTCATTTGCTGAATCTGCCACAAAAATTAATAAATAAGAGTCCTTGGTGAGTCAGGATCAAAAGCTACTAATGAAGCATCTCATATCATTTAACCTGTGGGTAAATGAAACAAGATAAACTAGCAACAGAGGGAAAACAACCTTTAGAGACAGGAAAAGCAACAGAATCACTTTAGAGACTGGGAGGACAAGTGACTTTAATTAAAAACAAAACATAGTTCAGTTTTAACATTCTTGCACAAGGTAAAGAAGATAGCTCGCTCTCTCTCTACTTTCCTATTTTTTATATAATGGATATATTATATATTAAGCCAGTTGATGAGACATATGACAATAAAAAATTATAGTGAAAAATAATAAAAGAAGAGGTAATGGAATGAAAAGTAACATTTTGGAGCNAGTTCAGTTTTAACATTCTTGCACAAGGTAAAGAAGATAGCTCGCTCTCTCTCTACTTTCCTATTTTTTATATAATGGATATATTATATATTAAGCCAGTTGATGAGACATATGACAATAAAAAATTATAGTGAAAAATAATAAAAGAAGAGGTAATGGAATGAAAAGTAACATTTTGGAGCATGTCTTTCCATGCTTTTCCATACTCCTGCAGATATGTCCATGTGTATCACATGTAATAATTACAAATGCATTAA